>OVAN01000843.1:0-49429 GCA_900406275.1 Anastatica hierochuntica | reverse complement strand
CACATTGTACTAAATCCATAATATAAACTACAAGAATAAAAAAAATAACATGACGTACAATGCAAGTTATATATGAGAAGAAGATTGACAATCACTTCATAATGAGAGGGAAAAAGCGCACAAATTACATGGTAGAAAAACACCTAAACAAAAAAAAGTTATATATCTAATACTAAAGAAACATTTGCTCCCATTTACAGATTACCAAAGGAACAACCTACAATGGCGAGACCAACATTCTTGCTATGTAAAAAACACATGAAGTCTTCCTGAAGAGAAGATATGAGAACCAACAAGCATGCCTACACTACATGAGGTTGTTTTGTCGAGAAACTTTGTATTCATGTGGTTAACTAAAAGCGCTATGCCTATTGAACATTTTTTAAATTTTTAAAAAATTGACATTAGTTATTGCTTTCATATTCAAATTACTAAACTTCTAAACATTACACACTCTTGAGAAATTAAAAAAAATACAAACACGAATCCGCGCGTAGCGCGGAACTTCTCCTAGTCACAATAAAACCCTTAAAATCCGGGTGTCATTTTTAATTAGGACTTTGTCACATTCCTAACACTTATGTTTTTTCTTTCTTTCTTTTGGCCAACCACTTGTATATTTTCTTTTTTTTTTCCCTAGCTTTTTTTCTTTCTTTTGTTTTTTTTTAAATAAAAATGTCCCATCTATATTTCAGTTGATAGATTTCACTTTAAATATAGTAAAGTTTGATTATGTATCAGGTTCATTATCTATAAAAGTTCACTAACTGAACAGATTGGTGAAAGAGATTTAACATAAAAATTTAAATCACTAAATTCAAAGGAAAAATCTAATAAATTTCAAAGCAAATATTATCTCTATATCAAAATAATTGATGTTCTAAAATTCTATCCGCAAATTAAGAAATCATTTAATTTTTGATTTTTTCTATACTAAAATATCATTTATTATCTATCTAATCCCAATTCAACCAATGACAAAATGTTTTGCATGATATAAATAGTCAAACATATAAAAATTCTAATTAATTTTAGATTGAAAATTGTAAACATTATGTAATTTAATACAATTTTTTTTTACAAAATCAACTATTTTGATACGAAGGGAGTATAATCTTTCCATCAAAACTAACTCTCCCATACGGCTGAGCTCAAATTTCGATCCCGAATTCCAATTATATGATATTTGTTCATGTATTTTTCGATTTGGTTTGGGTAAGTTCCGATAACTCTAGATTAAATATTCTAGTTATTTCAGTTTTCTTTGGATTTTTGAGTATTTTAGAATTTTAGATCATTTCAGATAATTCATTTATGATATGTTTTCGAGTGTTTTAGATTAGGATTTTTGAGTTTTTCAAATTTCGGATTTATCGAATATTTGGAACTATTTAAAACTAAATATTTTCTTTAATTCGGATTACGAAATCGGTTTGGGTTCGGGTAAAAACGCCCCGCCTTACTCCCCTCAACCCCACGATTAAATTAATAAACCGTCGATTAACGGTGACGTGGGATTTAAATTTTGATTAGTCGCTGTAATAAGCATTAAACGTCTTATCATTATCCTCTCTCTCTCTCTTAGCAAAAAAAATCTCTCCTTTTTTTTTTTTTCCTTATTCACAGACAGAATCAAACTTGTGTTAGACCAAGAATCCATCCTCTTCAGAAAAACCCCAAACAAAAGAAAAAAAAACTAATCAAGAACAAATCGAAATCTCAACTCTTCATCCTTCATCTTCATCTTCTTATTCCATTTCTTCGTTTTTGGTTTCAATGGACATTTGATTTGCTCTGGGACTTCATCTTTGGTGAGGAAGATGCGCGTCGTCTTTAAAGTGTTGTTTTTTTTGTTTGTTTTCCATAGTTTTCTTCTCTGTTCTGTGAAAAATGGCGGAAGTTTCTTATGAATCTGAAGAACATATTTACTTTTTCTTTTTCGTTTCATGGTTTGTTTGTCGGTAGATCGAAAGCAAGAAACTACCCACTTGCCGATTTGCTTCACCACCATTACTAGTGAGCTTAGTACCACGAGATTTAGGGTTTTTCTGATTTAGATTTGCTTCTTCTTCCTTGTTAGATTCGTGTTTCTCCGATTTGTTTACTTAGATCGATTCAACAATCTCAAGTTAGATGTCGATGAGTAGCCAAAAGGGTAGATTTTTTTCCTGGGTTTTGGTTGAAATCTTCTCTCTTTGATCGTTTGTTGAGAGATTTTATGTTCAACATTTTCAAAATGTAGCTTCTTGAATGTTGGTCAGTCAAGTGCTTTGATTTGGTGAGAAACAAGTCTGTGTTGATTCATGTGAATGCTTCTTTTTTTAGGTGAAATCTACTTACTTATATGGATTCTCTATTCATGAACTTAATTCAATTGTTTTGATTTTGTTCCATATTTGTTGTTGTTTTTGTAGTTTGCTATGGATTCTGAAAGTAACTTGGTTGCTGATGGGACTGACTCTGCTCTTGCAAATGGTGGTTTAACAATGGACAATGCCTGTATCAAAGAGAATGGTGTTGTTTCTTGCGAAACCGTGGAAGTTACTTCAGAAAATCAGAATGAGAATTCGGGAACCAGTTCTACTCTAAATGCAATTGAACTCCCCAAGGAGGTAGCTGAGGTTTATAAGTGTGGATTGTTCATCTGCTCGTCTGTCAGATAAACAGTTGTAGTTAACATTTGTGTTTTGTTCTTTTTTTGGTAGAGCACACAAGTTGAAAATGTGGATGATCCAAAGTGTATGAAAGGCCAAAAGGCTCAAAGGAAGCTAAAGGCTGAGAAACTCTCGAGTGGTAAGAATATTCCATTGGTTCACATCAAAAAGAATAAAGAGGGAAAAAGCGCAGATGCTAAAGTGGCTACGACAAATGGTTCTGTTGCTACTAATGCACACACTACAAAGTCTCTTAAGAGCAAATCATTCAATGGTAGAGAGGCTCCAGTCAGAAAGGTAATCATCTCTCGTAATTTTCTTCTAGGTTGTTTTGCTTTGGCTTAAGCATGTTTGTGTGTGATCTTCTTTCCGTTCTGATTTCTTCTTTTTTCATATCAGCAAGGGAAGAATGACTCTGCACCTGAAAGCACTGCCGGGTATTGAGTCCTCCTTTTATGAGATCAGCGTTTCTTTCTATACGGTTTCCTCATGGGTCCACTGCTAAAACCCAAAATATTTGCCTATAAATGCTATTCAGATTTGGCTAATTCTTATCATTTATCATTTAGTCCCCAATCAATCATTGAATGTGGAGATTTCTTTCTCTGTTTGATACAGGGAGAAGGTGAAACCAAAGCCTCAAAAGAAACATGCCCATGAGACGTCTGAAGATGATACACAGTCTTCTACGTATTTGTTTCACTTTATATTTCCCAGCTCTTCTTTCTTGTTTCAAGCTGGGGCCTTTCTGCGTTTGGCTCTCTTTTTTTTTGGCATTTATATTGATTACAACTCTATGACTTTTTAGTAGTCCGAAAGCAGACGATGGAAAACCTCGTAAAGTTGGTGCACTTCCAAATTATGGGTTCAGTTTCAAATGTGACCAACGAGCTGAAAAGAGAAGAGAGGTCTGCATTTTGGTCCACTTTACTCGTCTTCTCTCCATGAAACACAATTACAAATAGTCATGTTCCTTTCATATGGTGCAGTTCTACGTCAAGCTTGAGGAGAAGACTCATGCCAAAGAAGAGGAAATTAATAACATGCAAGCCAAGTCCAAGGTTGTCTCCTAGAGCCTGTTCTTTTCACTGTGATTAGACTTTCGGCCTTCTCCTGTGAAATAAAAGCCTTTTTTCTTGCAGGAAACACAAGAAGCTGAACTTAGGATGTTAAGGAAGAGCTTGAACTTCAAAGCCACACCTATGCCTAGTTTTTATCAAGAACCCCAGCCACCTAAAACAGAGTTAAAGAAGGTAAACTTTGCTCTCTGCTCGACCATGATTTCGTTTTTCTTTCTCACACCGAAGTAATATCTCACGCAAAAACATTATTTTACTTCCAAATAGATACCACCAACAAGACCCAAATCTCCAAAACTCGGACGAAAGAAGAATGCTTCTGGAGCTGATTGCGAAGAAACTCAAACCCCTCGTCTCGGTAGGCTGAGCCTAGACGAGAAACCTACTAAAGATAACCCAATCGCTAAGGGAATCACACCAACAGTTGATCTCAAGAAGCAACCAGCTCGCAAGTCGCTTCCAAGATTACCATCTCAGAAAACAGCTCTCCCCGATGGAAAACCAGCCCCAGGAAAAGCCACCACAGCTTCATCAAAGGCGAAACCCGAAAGAAAGAAACTTGAAAAAGATGCAGAAACCTTAAACAAATCATCACATCCCACAGAAGAGGAAGCACAAGTGACTGTATCATCCAATGCCGACGCAGAAGATTCACATGAGATTGCATCTCCAATGATGATCGAAGAAGACAGATCCAAGAACATTGAGGTATCTGAAGCTGTTCCCGTTTGAGCATTGAAAAAACTTATCATTACTCTCAAAACTCATATCTTGCATTACTCAAGGAGGAGAAAGGGAAATGAAACAGTACAATATCTATATATTATCTTCGACCTAAACTTATATGATGGGTAAAAGAGTGTGAGGGTTTGGTTCTAAACAGTTTGCTGTTTGATGGTAATGTTCTTTTTAAATCCTTTTTAAGTTGTTTTTTTGATGTCAAGATCTTCTTTTGATGCTTTGATTCCTTAAAAGGTGAATATTCAGGAGTTTCTTTCTTTACTAGCAAATTGCAATTGTCAAGAACACAAACCAAAAATGTAATTACACTTGAGCATGACATCTCTTGCCACCATTTCTCAATAATTGATTCTCTCTAATGCACAGGACCACACCATTTTAATCTCCTTTGGAATCTTAACTTCTGCTACAATAATACAGCTTTGGATTTTTGATACTTTGGTTTGTCTTTTCTAACACATTCGCATCAATCTACTTCAATGTGTAAAAAAAGATTTTTGTGCTTAATTAAACCGGAGTTTTTCAGTTTTTGTATAGTATATATACCAGTTTAAGATCGATCAGTACAAATTAGTTAAGAGACAACTGATACAGACGGATTATAGGTAGACAAACCATTCTCATATTTGCTTTCTTCTTCTTCTTCCACTTCCACTTCCTCTTCTTCTGCATCCCATAGAAACCGAGCATACGATGCAAGAACATGACTGCGATAAACACCATTTATCAAACTATTAGATTTACGTTTATCATATACGGGGACCTAAGATAGAAGTTGTTCCATTATTTCTCCTATTAGAATACTCCATAAAGATCTATCAATGATGATGTATTGTCGCACTCATCTAATGCCACACCACATAACCATTCTAGATGCAAAGAGGAAAAGCAAAATATCATGAATGATGTCTTTGTCATATAAGACGTGTGATCTAAGACATATTGACCAATCATTTCTTCAAAGGTTGGATATGAAGCAACTCACATCTGATCCACAAAAACTATCTGGCTTAATATGTTATCTTAATTCGCGTTTTCAGCCGCTCCATTCCCATGAAAATCATCTAAAACTAGCCACTAACAAATACACATTTCTCTCGATATATCGACATTCTACAAATATCAATCTTTCTAGACAAAAACAATCCTAGCTGCGTTATACTAACCAGTCATTAGGAGAAGACTGAACAGCTTGATCGAAATAAGAGTGAGCTCGAACACCGTCTCCATGATTCTTCCATATCAAATCTCCATACATAGAAAGCAATTCTCCATCTCTTCCGTTCTCAGACAGTATAGCTCTCTCACAGTACTCCTCTGCTTTTCTCCCATCACCTTTCACCTACAATACATATTTTCCTCAATGGGTATCAAAATAACATGGATTTGTAGATTCAACCAATCCAAAATCCAAAATCAAGAACAAAGTTTCAATATCAATATCACAATAACATATGGGCTTCAAGGATTTTGTCAAATTATAGTAATATACACAAAGTTCCTACATTAGCCAAATAGTATCACAGAGGATTTTGTTTTCCAGAGTAAGCTAACATGTATGTATACCTCTTTGAGAAAACGAGCATAGTTAGAGAGAAGAAGAGCGTCGCCGGGATAACGTTGAATCATTTCTTCGAAATAACCGTCTACGTTTCCACCTCCACCTCCACCGCCACCTCCGGTACCACCATCTCCGTTTCTACCGCCAAATCCACCGTTTGAACCTCCCTGGCATAAGCCGGTTCTTTCCAAAACCTTGGACGACGTCGTTACGCCGATCGTCTTCGTTTTGCTCTCCGGCGCTTGAATCGACGGGAAATCGTAGAGATTCCCCTCTGAAGAAGATCTCGGAATCGATTGACCACTACCGGAAGAAGCGGAGACGGATCGAGTCGTTGTTACAACGCGAGCTCCGTTTGAACATCGTGGGACGGTGGCGCGTAAGCTAAGGTCCAGCGACGTCGCGCTTCTCAGTATCATTCTGATGTTGAAAATTTTCAGTGGAGTGAGAAGGATCGTGATGAATGAAAGATATTTAAGACTGAAAAATATCATGGAGTATATTTTCTAATCAGCCCAAATATTAGTTAATATTATCAAATTGACCCCAAATATTTAACATCTACAGCCACACCCCTGAATTAATTTAATGGGCTGGGCATTTTGGACGGATCTGAAAATTTGAACGGAATCCGATCTGAAAAAACCAAATCCGAACTCAAACTAATATGTAAAAATGTCGGATCAAAAATGGAAAATACTCGAGGAAACGTGAATTCGAAAGCCGAATATACTCCAATTCAAAAACGTATCAGGTGTATTCAGGTTTCAATAAATTTATTAAATTCGATGAAAAATTCGAACCGAACCAAATTTTTGAAAAACCCGAATAGACTTTAAAGGGTTGGAGTTTGAAATCTGAACTCGATCGGAATCCGAACCGGACCCGAACGCTAGGAAAAAAGCGTTGATTTAAAGTTAACCCGTCGGTGAGTTAAATGCATGCAGGTGCATGCAATAGAGTGGAGCCAGCTGTATCAGATTCCAACCAATTCCACTAATTTTAACAACTGGAGGTTGTAATGTAAATGGATCAGATTCCACAACTCCTCCTAAAAGGAAAAAAAAAGTTATTCATAATTCCGAAAATACCCTTTATAACGTTAACAATTTTAAGTCAAAACGTAGTCGTTTCTGGTCTTTGATCAAGAAAAGGACTTCAAGGTCTCACACACACACACACACACACCCATGTTCTCCACAGCTTAAGATTCGGTGTTCTTCCAACTTTCAAAAACAACAAAAACGAGAAAGAGAGAATCCAACAGAAGAAAAAATTCTCCTCGAGCTGATCAATTTTCGGAATCTGGTTTTGTTTAACGCCGATTGATCGGAGATGTTTGATGGTCTCTTAGGCCGTGGTTTTGCTCCCAAGGGGTTTGTCTTCTCTCTCTCTCTCTGAATCTCAAGCTTTGTTTCTTAAACTTGTTAATGTTCGTTTTTTCGATTTGGTGAATCGATTTTGATTGTGTGAATCTGACAGAAAGCAACTTATAAAACTGACGAAGAATCGGATCGATGTTCTTCGGAGGAAGAGAACTGCTACTATTAAGTTTCTGAAGAAAGATCTAGCTGATCTGTTCATCAATGGCCTTGATGTTAATGCTTATAGCAGGGTAAAGCAATAGCTATTTGTTTGTTTCAACGTTTGATTTTGTTTTCTGATTTTTGAATGAATTTTGTAAAATCGTTTTGAGATTTAGGCTGGTGGACTTCTTGATGAATTAAGGCTTCTCTGGAATCTTGATTTTGTTGACAAGACCTGTGACTTTGTTTATAAGCAACTCTCTACGATGCAAAAGATGGAGTAAGTGATAATCTCCTGAGATTTAGGGTTTCTTAATTTTATCTTTACAAATATTCACGAGTAGTTGTAACATAGTCATGAGTAGATAAGAAATTTCTTTCCAAATTCTCTGCCACATCATCATTAGGTTTTATATTTCAAGATCAGGTTCTTTAGAATAATACCAAAAATTGAATTATCTATGACCAAATTCATTTTTTTGGCATTTTTCTATTTACACTGTCACTGTTTTGTTTAGTGTTGTGAATTGTGTTATGTAGCTTAGGTGGAAATATGGTTTAGGTTCATTAGTTTGATGCGCCATTGTTCTTCGCAGGGAGTGTCCAGAAGATTGTCGTGAAGCTGTTTCGTCGTTGATGTTTGCAGCATCTGGATTTTCTGAGTTGCCTGAGCTGCGTGAACTGAGGCAAATGTTTCACGAGAAATACGCAGATTCACTTGGATTGTTTGTCAACCAAGAGGTAAGAGTTTCCTTTAGAGTGTATATATTTCTCAGTTAAACTCATCTGGCAATCTTGTACTGTATACATGGTTAAGCACCTACTTGTTTCTCTTATAGCTTGTTGAGAATATGTCATCAAAACCATTTTCTTTGGAGAAGAAAGTGAAGCTAATGGAAGATGTGGCAAAGGAGTACTCTATTCAGTGGGATTCTAAAGCTTTTGAGAAGAGGATTGCAAGACATAACAGTAGTTCAGTAAAGGTATGTCGATGAATCATTTGTTTGAGGTGACAATAAACTGCAATATTTGGGAAGAGACTGAATTATGATTTCTCTCCTGGACATGAAAACAGGAGACCCCAAAAAACTCTTACGACAAGTACAAGCCTGTAGATGGAAGAAGAGATCCTCTGTTTCAACCCGATAAAGAAAGTTATCAGAATGGTGTCAGAGGATATCAGCATGGGCTGACTCATAAAGAAAGGTCAGATAATGTTCGTCACGCCTCCAGATCGGAAAGCAAGGACAGAAAGGGAGAAAGGAAGCAGGAACCACCTAGGGAGATACATGGACCTATTTTTAACGAAGGTGACACTATAGTAATGAAAGTCAAGCGTGAGAATCTTGTTCAAGGGAGTAGACATCGAAATGGTGTGGTTGATGCGCATAAGAAAACCGAGGTTATTGCTTCAGAAAGGAAAGAGTTTCATTTGCAACCAAAGCAAGAACCTTCTAGAGGAAAACATGAACCTCTTTTTAACGAAGGTGACACTATAGTAATGAAGGTCAAGCGCGAGAATCTTGTTCAAGGGAATGGGCATCAAAATGGTGTAGTTGACATACACAAGAAACCCGAGGTTACTTCCTCAGAGAAATCCAAGCCTAGCAGTAACAGAAAAGCTGACGCATTAGTTATTGGGTTCAAACAAGAGAGTTTCTTTCGAGGATACAAACATGAGAATCATGAAGAGCATGCACCTCAGAAAGTTGAAGATAACACCTCAAGACCTCCAAAGCCAAGTAGCAAGTCTAAGAGAACAGAATCTAGCGATTCAATTCCTGGATATCGTAATGATTATCGGGAGGGTACAGAAAATGCTGTTCTTGTGGGGGAGAGCACCGCAAAAGGTAACAGTAATGGTGGTGAATATGAATATGACCATGCAAATCCAGCACAGAAAGTTGAGGATCGAGATACCGAGAAAATGAAATCAGCCTTCTATAAATCTCTTCCACCTCCGTATGTTAAACCTAGTGGTAAAGCAAGGAATGAAAAAGCTGAAGCTTCGGTTTATCCAAAAACTCGTTTTGATGGTGAAGAAGGAAATCATCCAGACATTGATAAGAATGTTTCTGAGGTAGCAAGAAAGAATGAAGCAGGTCATCATCAAGTGAGTGACATAGATAATCCATCTCTGAAACGACGAACTAGTAGAAGGAAACACATTGTACACTCGGGTGGTGATGAAAATACCAGAAGCCGAAACTCGAGGAAAGGACTTCAAGTGTTAATCGACGAGGATGAGAAGGACAGCGAGGAAAAGATGATGGATAAACTTCTGATACATTACAGTCGAAAACCTACAACTTATGAAAAGAAAGAAGAATCCAAAAGCAGACGCACACATACTAAAAAAAGCGACGGTGAAGAGATGATGATGCTCCCTCAACAACCAGCTCGGTCACTTTCTCTACCCAGTGAACATTTAGCAGGGCCATCTGAACCGACGAAAACATTTGCCCGCGCGTCCTCATTTCAGCCAGAACGTTCGAGTGAGGCTAAGCACGTTCACCCAAAGTTACCGAACTACGACGATTTGGCTGCTAGATTCGCAGAGCTTAAAGGAAGGTAAAGAAAAACATATTTGAAGAGTTTATGGTTAAGAAACATAGTATATTGGTGAGTATCTCTATTAACACACATCTTTTCACTTCTTTCATACTACATTGTCTCACATTGCATGTATGTATGTTCTCTGATTGTCTTTAATAGTTGGATTTGGGGTAAAGAGACACATTGTTATATGAACCCCATCCTCTAAAGTTGTTAATCATCTCTTTGCTTTTGGATTTTCATTCAACAGTCTTAAAACAAATTTTAGAAGATTTGTTCAGAAGAATATTATTAGTGAGATGATTAGCAAAAATACTTCGAAATTGTAATTGATATTTCTATTTAGAAGCCCAAATACTTTTAACAAAAAGCCCAAATCTGAGAAACAAAGTCGCAACTCTCTACTACAGAAGGCAAAGTTGACGCGAACTCTCCATAACCCCACGGACGCCGATAAAACTTTAGCGTCGCCGTCGCCGTCGCCGACGCCGACGACACTGTATCAAACGACGTTGTCTCCTTAACTATCTTTTTCGGATACATTATTAGCGGCCGCCACGAAACACCATTACTCTCACAGGTGACATCTGAAATCAATTTTGTTTTCTTTCTGAAAATCAAGACTATTTTTAGGTGTTGAATCGTTACTTTTTGGTGCGTATTGAGTCGAATTCATAGAAACCACCAAGCCTTCTGGTTCACAGTGGACATATTTTGCAGTTGCAGATTTTTTTTTATCAAAGGATTGTGCTACTCTCGACGTACTTCGTCTTAGGAGTAAATAAGTGAATACCACAAATTCGTCGATCGCTGTGAATAATATCTGTTGGCTTGAAGTAGTCTCACAGTTTAGACGCTTTCAGAACACGCCTCCTGGTTTGATAATTGCTGCAAATGTCTAGACACCTAGCAAGATTTTTGGTATCTAGATACTTCTCCTCGGTTTCTTCCTCTCCTCTTCATGTTTGCGTCGTTGGGAGCGGACCTGCTGGTTTCTATACTGCTGAAAAGGTACTTCTTTTTCTCCATTTCGTCGGATTATTAATCTGAGTTCTGTTTATTTGTGAACCGGATTTCGTAATTTAATTCATCAATTGAGTCTTAAACTCGTGATTGAATGGCTTTTAACCAGTTATTGAAGGTCCATGAAGGAGCACGTGTAGATATAATTGATCGATTACCCACACCTTTTGGGCTTGTTCGGTCAGGTGTCGCCCCTGATCATCCTGAAACCAAGGTATTTCCTATCTGTATATTTCATAGCCAATATGCATCTATTGAGCTCAGTGTGCAACCGGTGCTTTGTACAGATTGTTATTAATCAGTTCACACGTGTGGCACAACATGAGCGTTGCTCTTTTTATGGCAATGTAAAGCTTGGTTCGGATTTATTACTCTCTGAGCTGCGGGATTTGTATCACGTCGTAAGAATTCTTTAACTATGTTCTTACATGTCTCCTATAAATATGTATTTTCTGTAGTGGAATAATATACTAGTTTCTGGCTGTTTGCTAAACTCCTAAAATAGGTCTTTCTTTTTGCTATGCTCACTATACTCCCTAAACTCTATTTTTTCTTGTACTCCTTTGTGCTTATAATTCCCACATTCAGCGCTCGATGTAGGAATTATAGCACAAGAAGCTACAATTAAGGAGAACGTTAATCAATGAACACAAAATCAACTGGAGAAACTATCTTTACACGTGCCAAAGGTTATTTTGCTTATATCTTCAACTTATTATATGTCTGGTGTGTTCAGGTTGTACTTGCATATGGTGCTGAAAGTGACAAAGATCTTGGCATTCCAGGTGAGGTATGCCCAGTAGATCTTTCCATGAGGTGGCATTAGGTGTTTGAATAGAATTTGACATATTTTAGCGGATTTTGGTTTCTTATGGGTACCGTCCATGCTGATGTCTAAAATTGACTTAATTTGGTAGAATTTGAGTGGTGTATACTCCGCAAGAGAATTCGTCTGGTGGTATAATGGGCATCCTGACTACAGCGGTTTGAAACCTGACTTGAAAAGCTCCAACACAGCTGTTATCCTTGGTCAGGTACTTTGATATCATGGTTTGGGAGCCTCATTTTGTTAAAGACCCAATAAGTTCTAAGAATCAGATATATCTACCTTTTGACAGATCAAATGCTCCTCTGCAGTTGCAGTTATGCATTTGCCTTCTTATTAAGCTGTTTGTATGATGAAATTAATGTGCAAAGGTCTCGAACTTTAGAACCATAATATGTTTTGCATCTACGTTTTAGCCTCTCCCAGGTCTTATCTTTCTGACCAGTGCACCACATATCAATAATGGTTCGGTACCAAAATTTTCCAGTAAAAGCTTTTCTCATGACAGATGAATCCTTTATTTGTTAGGGTAATGTTGCTCTAGATGTTGCTCGGATTCTCTTAAGACCAACAACAGAGTTGGCGTCCACTGATATTGCTAGACATGCCTTATCTGCGTTGGAAGAGAGTGCGATAAGGTCTCATTGAACTTGTTAGATCTTGTTTCATCTCATCTTTCTTGAAGTTACAGCTACAGTTCCTGATAAGTTTTAAAATGTACAGGAAGGTGTATCTCGTAGGAAGACGGGGACCAGTTCAAGCAGCCTTGACCGCTAAAGAGCTTCGAGAAGTTCTCGGTATCTTACATATCTATCTCTTATACTGAGCTTTTGATTTTTCTTTGCCCGATCGGTCCCACAAAATAGTGTAAGAGGAATAACATAAGAAAACAATTTGTGTCATGTGGTTCGGTGTGATGAGCCATGAGTGTGGTCTGCTCCATATGGGACTGCTCTGGTGAATGTTTTGATATCGAATTATACATCAGCTGATACCATAAGACGTTGAATAGCAAAAATTTACTCCTTCGCCTGGAGTTGCTCGTCTCAAGTCTCTTGACTCTCACAAGTTTTTATGAGATAATAACATACCATATTGACTCTGATTTCTACGACATTTCTTAAAAAAGATCTTCCCATCTTCTTTTCATTATCTGTAATATTTTTTAATGCTTGTTTCCCATTGATGTTTATTAATTTCCCATTTTATATAAATATAAAAGAAACAATCTTTTGTTAACGCAGGGATTAGGAACTTGCACATTCGAATAAAGGAGACTGACTTGAGTGTAACTCCTGCTGATGAGGTACTTGTGTTACTGATTTTTAGTTAAAGTAAGGCTGAACCCTGTTATGGCATTTTGGTGGAAAGAAACGTCTGTTTCTCATTAACTGAATATTCTTTCTACACTATGATACATTGATACTCTTCTTTTTTCGAAGGAAGAAATGAAAAACAGTAGAGCCAGAAAGAGGATCTATGAATTACTGTCCAAAGCTGCAGCTGCAGCAGCAGCAGCAGCAGGAACATCCGAAGCAGACCCTGATCAGCGAGAGCTGCACTTTGTTTTCTTCCGCCAACCTGAGCTGTTCTTAGAGTCAGATGAAAGAAGAGGCCATGTGTCCGGTGTGAACTTGGAAAAAACAATTCTTGAAAGTAAGTGCACCTCGTTGCGGCTCTTCTGCAGACTACGTAGCTGCTATTTGAGTCACTAAAAACGGAATGGTGACTCACTTATTTGTTAGGATACAAGGAAAAGATTTTTCTCACACTTTCATCCATATCTGTTGTAACTTATAGGTGTTGGAAGCGGAAAGCAAATTGCAGTTGGTACTGGAGAGTTTGAGGATCTTAGCTGCAGGTAACTTGCATGCACTCTAATGAAAGGTCTTCTATGTAACTGTTATATCATCACATCAAATGAAAGCATGTTCAATTTTGTAGTTTGGTGCTTAAAGCCATCGGTTACAAATCGATTCCAATCACCGTTTTACCCTTTGATGACAAGAAAGGTGAATAAAACTGTTGCGTGAATAATGTCTATGGGGGATAAAACATTTGAGTTCTTCTGATGTTTTTGTGTGTTCCCCAAATCACATGTTTCAAGGTGTTGTCCCGCACGTAAGAGGTCGAGTGGTGAGCCACACATCAGGAGGCATACCACAGACTGAGCCTGGCTTATACGTATGCGGATGGCTCAAAAGAGGACCAGTAGGCATAATTGGCACAAACCTTTACTGTGCCGAAGAAACGGTAAGCTGACAAACTTGTGTTTCTTCAACTGTAAAAATGGTGATTGCAATTGGGAGATTTTAAAATGTGTTGTTACAGGTTGGTAGCATAAGCGAAGACATAGAAGAAGGTGTTTGTAAGAGCTCAAAATCAGGAAGTAAAGGACTAATGGAGTTGCTGGAGAAGAGAAAGGTGAAGAAGATAGAGTTTAGTGATTGGGAGAAGATTGATGCCAAAGAAAAACAAATGGGGAGTGAGAGAAATAAGCCTAGAGAAAAATTAGTCTCATGGGAAGATCTTATAGCAGCAGCAGAAGCTAATTAGGCACTAAGTGTCTCCATGATTATATTTAATTTCATAAAATAAAATCATATCATTTTTTCTCATAAAGAGCATTATTTTTGATAATTATATAGATGATAAATTTTTGTCGGTTAAATAAAAGTTTTTGAACATTTTGATTTAATGAATGATTAATATTTAACTCAAAAACACAATTTTCAAAATACTATGGATATTAAGAAAAAAACACAAAACTTTGTATAAATTTAACAAAATTCTCTATAAATATAACAAATATCTTTTCAGATTAAATATTCATTTTCAACTTTTAAAATCAGCAAAATCTACCAAGTCCAACTCCCACTAACCCCATAAAGCTAATATTTTGAGATAATATTTCAAGATTTATATTTTATACACTTAATTAGTTTATTAGTCTCTTATATTAATGTAATGAGATTGTGTTGGGAACGTGGCATATATCTTAATCTTGACAAGTAAAGTAATCCAAAATATTATGTATATATGTAACTCTTCATTTGATTTCCTCTTATCACTGTCTCATTATATTATATTTAAGCATATAATATACAATTGATTTCTTTAAATCGAATTTTATTTTACTATGAAGCATTTGAAAAGAATGATCGCAATGATCATAATTATATTTTATCATTTGGAATACGTAAAAGGCCGTATGATTCTAAGCATCAAAGATTTTATAATCGATACTAATCACTCGAACGTTGATCATTCTCAAGTAATTGTTTTCTTAAAAGACTATTCATATGCATCTAAAGTATCATAACAAATTTAATATTTTCAATTGAAATAATATATTAAACTATATCATCATATGTATATTTTTCAAAGGCGTTTCAAGAAGCATGGAGAAAGTTATGCGCAAGTCAAGAACTTAACGGACCAGGGCTAGTGATTCAAGAGGATGAAACATACACTTTGCAACCACAAATGTTTCTAGGTCCATGCGTATCTTCTAATATTCATATTCAGGTATTTTATAAAAAAATGTTATGGATCGATCATGTGATTTAAATTTTAAATGAAGATCTACTTGAATATGTTTATTTTTTAGGAGGTTATAAAAAAAGTATATATATATTGATTCATACATACAAATTATATGTTTTAGTTAGATTAGAACACTAAAACTTATGGATGATAGTTAGTTGATTAACAGATGTTGATATCAATTTCAAAAGAGCATGATTCATTTAGGGTTTAGGGTTTAGGGTTTATATTAATAACATGTATCTGTGATTTTTTTCTTCTTTTTCGGTTTGCAAGATCGATGGGAAAGTCGAAGCACCAGCGACGCCAAACGATTGGGGAAACAAAGCAATAGAGAGTTGGTTAATGTTCAAAAATGTGAAAGGTCTCGTCCTCAACGGCTCTGGTGCCCTTCATGCCCATGGGGAAGCTTGGTGGTCGTCTGTTAGTCATTCTGATCGACCCACCGTAAGTCATTATCACGGTTTACTCTAAGTTTTGAGAGAGAAAAATTTATGTCGATTTTGTATATCTTTTAGAAAAATGGACCGCAGACCTATACTTCGCATGTTTTTGCTGAAAGTCGGCTTTGGTTTTTTTTTTTTGGTCATAACAAAGTCGGCTTTGGTTATTCTCCCCAACGCATTCGTTTTTTTCTAGAGACTAAAAATTATTATTATTAGGTATAATATTAACAACATTCATACTTGTTATGTTTTGTTAACTTGTACAGGGAATTAGTTTTATGGCTTGTAATGACATTACATATAATGGACTAACTCAAATGAATAGTCCAAAGAATCACATATCAATTCATGGTTGCACAAATGTAACTTTATCAAATCTTCATATAATCGCACCCGAAGATAGTCCAAATACCGATGGCATCGACATTAATCTTTCGCGCGATATCCACATTTTGGACTCCTCTATCCAAACTGGTGATCTAATTTGTTATCCTTTAATCAAATTGTCTTTAGTTAGATTAATGGATTAAAATTTGAGAAAACATATGTTAAAAATTGATATATGTGGTGCATTTCCTACATGTTAATTAGGTGATGATTGTGTTGCAATTGCTGGTGGGCGTGGTGGTTCTTCCAATATCAACATTACTCATGTGTCATGTGGTCCGGGTCATGGGATCAGGTTCATAGATAATCTAACGACTACTCTGAGAAAACTGGAAGAAGTGTCTGACCCCGAATTCAAAATCACTTAAATTTTTTTTGTAGATTTCGGTCTAGAACTTCGCGTTATAAAAAATATACAATAGAAATCGGAATTAGTATGTGCATCCATGATGAAACATCGATTTCGCGATCAGCATAAGTTTGTTAATGTAGTTAGCTCAAAATGCATTGCAGTGTTGGGAGTTTAGGCAAAGGTGATATCAATGACATAGTGGAGAACGTGAACGTGAGAAACTGCATCTTTAATGGAACTCAAAATGGAGCAAGAATCAAGACTTGGCATGTAACTTTTTGGTTCTTTTCATTTTCTTTTAGCAAAATCTTTTATTTCTTTTAAAACTTATATATTATCTTGGATTGTACATGATATCATAGGGAGGACAAGGATTGGCAAATAATATTTTATACGAAAATATTACGTTGATAGATGCTAAGTATCCCATCATTATTAATCAACATTATGACTCTCACATTGATAACCCAAAGGTAAATTTCAAAACTTTACAATAATTTTTTTTATTGATTATGAAGATCCATATACCTTATTAGGATTTAACATTTATAAACATTAGATGTATAGTAAAAATTACATGAGTTATAACTTACAAACTACTTAGGGCATGATTATCGGTAAAACCCATTTAGATTTCTTAAGTTTTGTTTTTTTTTTTTAAATTTTTAAAAAAATAAAAAGTAAACCAATCGCAGGCTGCCACGTGTCAGTGGGGCCGCGAACAGTCCAAGAAACACTCAGAAACCGTTTCTTATTTCACAATTTCTGAAAGCGTTTCTTGTGATTTCGATGGGGCCCACACGCAGAAAAGTGATTAAAAAACCCACTTATCTTCTGCGATAATGGTGCTCTTATGAACCTACATAAAAACTAACATATCATTTGCTAACCAAGTCTTAAATAAATGTAAACCAAATTTCATATATGAGAAAATATTTGCAAATTTCACTTTTTATTGAAATATAAAATTTAAGGGTTATTTTATTGGATGCTAACATTTAGATATATGTTATGAATCATGTAGGGAAATGGAGTGAAAGTAAGTAATGTAACATTTAAATACTTTCAAGGGACAAGTGCAAGTGAAATTGCGATAAAACTAGATTGTGATGAAAGTGAGAGATGTCATGGCATCGTCATGGAACACATCAACATCACATCTTCGTCACCTAATAAGAATCTTACTGCATATTGTAAATTCGCAGATGTGGTTAATTCCTTTGTTAACATCGATGTTAATTGTGATTAAGATGAGGATCATCAAATCTTTTCTATTCTCTCTTCTTCCATAAACTATTTTAAAACCTTTCTATAAAGTTTACTTGCATAATTTTTTATATGCATGTGAAATTTAAACTTTTAAATGCATGCATGTATATTAAGTTTCTTATATTATAAGCCCGCAAGAAAAAAAATATTTTTAAACAGTTGTGGCCATAACTAATACGTCCTTTGCACGTATTTAATGGACTATTGGACTGACCCGTTAAGTAACAAAAAACATACTCCCCCGTTTTTCAAAAAGTGTCGTTTTGAGCTTTTAATTTTGTTTCACAAAGAGAGTTGTTTTACATTTTCGATGCAAATTTATAAATGAAATTTTGGTTTTAACCTCATTGTTTTAATGTATTAATTGTAGAGAGAATTATTTTTAATTGCATTAATTGTTTTAATGAGAATTATTTGTTTTAATGAGGTTTTAACCTCATTGTTTTAATGTATTAATTGCATCTAGTCAAACTAATCGAATAAATGAACAAGTCAAAATTGTGTGACCGGTCCATGATGTTAAAGAATCCATACAAAAGTATCCAAAACATGAAAAGATTGAAGTGTAACTCGTTGTTCAACATAGGAATCGAACTAGGATTAATCTTTTAATCATATATATGTTTAAAGATTAAACCGTCAAAAAAATATTACCTAATTTCTTCTCATTTTCTGTTTTTTTCCACGGTAATTAATTATACATACTAAAATAGACTTACAATATTACTAAATTAATAAAAGAACAAAGGAATTACTAAATTCATAGTTAAAAAAAAAAATTGCGTTGAACGCGATGCTTGGCTACGTATTAAGTGTAAACCTATAAACGGTAACTTTGATTTAATTTATTCAAAGGCAAAAAACATATATAGAATCTGTGGTTTAATTTATTCTAATTTCTTTACTTATCAAACCCTTTAACAAAAAAAAACTCTCTACTTATTCAACAAAAAAGTCATAAATTAAATGATCTACCAAAAAACTCATATACTAATTGACAGTTATATTTATACAACTTACAACATGCAAACACACACAATCTTTATATTATATTTACTAAAAAAAACTTATATAACTACATATATTGCTATTATTTAATATATAAAAAATGGTGAGACAATTACATTCACTTTTACATTGTTAATCACTTTTGTTTAAGCATGTATAATTACAACTAATTTTTTCCTTGTTACTATAGGGTTTTGAGACAGTGCTCTTCTCACTGCTTCTAATTGCATCATACTATTTTCAATATGGAGATGGCATGACTCTAACAATTAAAGATTTTATATCTAATTCTTCAAATGCTGATCATGTTGATCATTCTCGGGTAAACAAATTCATTTATCTTCATCTAATCTTAGATGAAAATTTGAATATTAATGATAATATTTACAAATATATATGTAGGCATTTCAAAATGCATGGAGGGCATTATGTGCAGGCAAAGCGAAAACTCTAGTAATACAAGCAAGCGAAACATATATCATAAGGCCACAATTGTTTCAAGGTCCTTGTGTATCTCGTAATCCTCATATTCAGGTACTTATAGTTGAAAAAGATGTTATGAGTCACATTATTTATATGCATATCAAATTATCTTCACGTTCATTGATCACTTACCAAACCAAACTATTGAACTAAAATTCATTACAACGATTACCAAAAAAAATTGTATATACCATTCAATTAGATTAAAGCTAATTATGTGTTTTCTAAATCAAACCAAAATTTAAATCTCAACCAAACTGAAAATATTTGTATCGTTTCATTATGTTTTTTCGTTTTGTCTTTTAGATCATTTCGGAAGATATGCGATGTATTCAGTGTACATACGATTTTTGTTGTTATAAAATTTTACATTATTAAAAAAAATGTTCTTATCAAAGCAAATATAATGTTGAACTTGTTTTAAGACCTTTGAAAAATTGATAACAAAATTTTTTTGGTTTTTTTGGGAAAGATTGATGGAACCATTCAAGCGCCGAAAACGTTTAAGAAATGGGGAGTTAGAAGATATGATTGTTGGTTATGTTTCGAGAAGGTGACAGGCCTAATTCTCACCGGATCCGGTCTACTCGATGCCCATGGTGAAAGTTGGTGGCCTTCTGTTGCATCCTCCTCCCGACCAACGGTATGTTTGAAGCTACATTCTACATGTTTATTTCGCATAATTGGTGAACGTTTGTTTCATTTGCGGAGTATTTTACTAATACTCTCTCGGTTCCCGAAAATTAAATTTTTATACTTTTCACACAAATTAAGAATACAATAAATGTTTAACAATATAGAAATTACTTATCTATCGTTTTTCAAAAAAAAATAAACCAATAATATTTATTTAAAGTTTACAATTTATTACTATCAATTAATGAAAAAGTAATTTAAAACCTAAAAAGCTATCTTTATAGAACGAAAAAAAATCGGAAAATCTAACTTTCGAGAACGGATTATTTATACGTTAAGCAACTGTTTATTTTGCTTTTGTGCAGGCAGTAAGTTTTTCCGCTTGCCACAACATTTTGTATAATGGATTAACTCAAAGGAATAGTCCAAGGAATCACATTTCAATTATCAGTTGCAGCCATTCAATTTTATCAAATCTTCATATAATAGCACCTGAAAATAGTCCAAATACGGATGGCATTAATATAGTTGGTTCACATTATATCAATATTCGCAGCTCCTCAATCCATACCGGTATTACCAATTTTTTTTTCTTGGTTTATCATCAATAATTATAATACAACTATACACATATGTATGTTTATGGTGGTTTTATACCTATTAGGTGATGATTGTATTGCGATTAATGGTGGTTCTTCCGACATCAACATAACTTATGTTGCATGTGGTCCGGGTCATGGCATAAGGTTGGTATACATATATACTCCCTCTGTTTCAAATTAAACGATGTTTAAGGTTGATGCGCATAGTTTAATAAACTACAAACTTTTTAAAAATTTACCTCATTTACACAAAAATATCATTAACTAATACTAATGCAACCAATGAAAAAATAGACTACATAATTTGATTGGTTAAAAGATTGAAATAGTTTTAAATTTTTTCATGAAGACTTGAGAATATCATTTATAATGAAACCGAAAAATATCCCTTAAACTTGTTATTAAGTTTTGGTAATAACGTCTTAATTACTTGTGATTTATGGATGTACCTCTAACAAAATTTAAATGTTCGCCCATTTCTAATTAAATTGACGCTACCTAATTTTATAGGTATAACCTCTAGAAATTAATATTCGATAAAATTAATATTTGGATAAATAAGTAAATTTTTTTCGTCCGAAATTGACCTTTTGATCCAAATAATAAAAACAGTGTCGGAAGTTTGGGGAAAGGAGGAGCAAATGAAGTGGTACAAGACGTGAAAGTAAGACATTGCACCTTCACAGGAACTCAAAATGCAGCAAGAATCAAGACTTGGCAAGTAAGTTTTTCTTTTCTTCCAAAAATCAAAACTAACAATTATATGTAATATGAAATATTCAATTATGAATGTATAATATAGATATTAATGTTATATAACTTTAATTTTTTTTTAAGGGAGGACGAGGATTTGCTAAAAATATTTTGTACGAGAATATTACACTGACCAATGCGAGATTCCCTATCATCATCGATCAACATTATTGTAATGGTGGTCATGACTGTCCACCAATGCCAGGGGTAAATATTTTGATATTACAAACATACTCATAGTTTAATTATATGAATATGAAATTATTTTGCCTTTTTTATATAAGTTTCGTATTCATAAGAATGCGATACATAATTCATTCATTGTCAATTGATCCTAAAAGTGATATACTTTGGGAGGGGTTGGTTCGCCAAAAACGAGCATTTTATCTGGTCTGACCCGTCTTAAAAGGATTAGGGCCTACGGGCCTTGAACCTGTAACGAAAATTTTTCTTAAGATTTGAGTTTTAAGGTTTTAGAATGTATTGAAATCAGAAATAACATACACAAACATGTTGTGAAATGTTTTAGGCCACGGCTGTGAAAGTGAGGGACATAACATTCAAGTACTTTAGAGGGACATGTCCGGGTGGTGATGCAGTAAGGCTTGACTGCGATGAGAAACTAGGATGTGATAACATCGTGATGGAACAAATCAACATAATTTCTTCATCTCCGAAAACGATTCTCACCACCTTTTGCAAATTCGCTCATATAGTTAGCAGCTTTGTCTCTCTTGGTATCAAGTGTGCTTTTAATGGAGTTCCTCTGCCTCCTTCCCTGGTAGCTCAACCTCCTGCGCCGCTAGTTCAACCTCTTGCGCCAATCGCCCAAGCTCCAGGACAGATTGTTCAACCTCCAATGTTCTTTCCTTTCTAATACATGATTTAATTAAGCCTTTTTTTGTTAAGTTTTTACTAATGAAGTTTGTAATTGAGAGGCATCTTATTGATGCTATATGAACTTTAAATATAGAGATAGTAAACATATAATGTTGGCTTTGCAGTATGTAGCATTTGCTAATTATAAGAAGAATATGAAATTACTTTTTAAAGTATTGTTAAATAGCTACCTAAGCTCTTGTTTTAGTTTGTTCTTCATGATTTTAAGATTGATTTAAAGATTTGTAAGCACTTTGTGCTTGGATCTCTTTAAATCATTCATGTGTTTCTGCTCTCATTAAATTCATTGTTCTTCATCAAAGTCTCTTACTTTCTCTAAGATTTATAATCATCTTCGTGATTCATTGACTTCATTAGAACTCGGTATTAGATTTTAAAACACATACAATATATAAGAACCATAGAATTTAGAAACCTTCTCTCCCAAATGCAAAAAAAAAAATGTAATGAAATAGTACAAAAGATAATATAGTAATCTTATATCTAAAATAACTAGCAAATTATTTATTCCTAATTTGAAGCCACATATGAAAATGTTATTGTGAGAGAATAAGTTTTTTGATACTCTAAATTTGTCTATAAAATTTGTTAAATAAAACTTTCATTATCATCTTTCAACTATAAGCCTAACAATTACAATTTTTTTGTCAACTAATAAACCTAACAGTCTAGAGATATGTAATTAAGGTGAGACCAAACTATGAAACTTCAGCGTGAATAATTAGGCGAAATTGTTGGGGAAGTTAACTTTTAAGGCAATGTTGACTTGTAAAGTTGACTAGTAGGAATGGTTAAGCAATAAAAGTTATAAAAAATTTATTATAATCATATAAAATAGACAACATCATATCCACGTAAAGTGATATATACTATATTCATATATTGTATTTAATCTTTTCCCTAACAAAACTATTTATATACATAGTTTTAATACAAGAAAAAATTATTAAATTTTATAGGTTGATGCATTTGCAGCATCTTAAGCGTATAATCTCAAAGAAACAAAATGGATTTATAACCAAATCACTATCTAAAAAGAAGTCAATTCATCTTTTTAAGTTAATCAAAAATTATCAACAAATCATGTGAAGTATATACTTGATAAAAAAACACATAAGTTTAGCATTTTATTACTAAAACATATAAAATATTTTCCTTGAAATGCAGGATTTCAATAAAGTATATTCTGTCTACAAATATTTTTTCTAATAATATAAAATTAAAAAATGAATTTAAAGTAGTTATGGTCTTGTCTATAGGAGTTTGACCAAACACCACATATTAATAGTAACTAATTAATGCTATTTTTATTATAGTATGTAAAAACGTATATACATCTTTGTCTAAAAATGGACTATCAATCAATGTTAAATTTATTTAGGTGTTCGGTTTCTATTACAAGCATTTATATCATACTGCATATTACTAATTATAAACAAAATTAATAATAAATTTGGGAAGAAAATGGAAATCCCTTTATTCCAAAAGTTGATAAATCGATTTTTGGAAGTAAAAATATTAAGGAAAACATGAGCGTTGATTAAATAGATTCATTCGTCTTAGTGATATAATGTAGTAGATAAAACGAAAAGATTTATCTGATAAAAAAATATATTTGAATTGTTTTTTATAATTTGTAATAAGAGATAATAATTCAAACAATTAAAAAGAGAAAATATAGTTAAGACCAACGTGACCTACTGGTAAAGAACGTGCTCCTTTCTGGTGACATGTTGCGAATTCGAACTTCCCAGACGGAACTACAACACGTTGTCTCTGGACACTTACACGAATATGGACTCTTGTTTTCGGTCCATTTGAATATCCGGAGAGAGAGTCAATCTGTGGACTGCATCCTCTTCCAAGTGATTACTCTGTCCATTTGAATATCCAGAAAGAGAATTTATTTGTGGGCTGCATCCTCCCCTAAGAGATTAGTCTACATCAATTAAAGTCTGAGATTTACCTTTGAGTTATCAAAAAAATATTTAGGGAAAAAATTAAACAAAATAAGGCAATTGATGGAAAATTAATTAATGGGCCTTGTGAATAAAAGCCCAAAGTCAAACTCAAAAGTAACGTAACGCCACGTAGCATCACAGTCACGCCAACCCTCTCTCTACATTAGACCCCACCACCAAAGACTCTCTCTAAAAACACACACGACCCTGCGCATTTTTATTTATCCTGCGCACCTTCCTCCTCCTTCGCTATCCTGCGCACCTTCTTCTTCTTCCTCCTCCTTCTCCGTCGTCGAGTTCCACCACACAATGGGAAAAGGCGGCGCGCTTAGCGATGGAGTCCTCAAGAAGATCCTCCTCTCCTACACCTACGTCGCGATCTGGATCTTCCTTAGCTTCACCGTCATCGTCTACAACAAGTACATCCTTGATAAGAAGATGTACAATTGGCCTTTTCCGATCACACTCACCATGATCCACATGGCCTTTTGCTCTTCCCTCGCCGTCCTTCTCATCAAGGTCTTCAAGGTCGTTGAGCCAGTTTCAATGTCTCGTGAGACATATCTCAGATCTGTCGTCCCCATCGGAGCTTTGTACTCTCTCTCCCTCTGGCTCTCGAACTCCGCTTACATTTACCTCTCCGTCTCCTTCATCCAGATGCTTAAAGCCCTAATGCCTGTCGCCGTTTACTCAATCGGAGTCCTCCTTAAGAAGGAATCGTTCAAATCGGAGACGATGACTAACATGCTCTCGATCTCCGTCGGCGTCGCGATCGCTGCTTATGGCGAGGCTAAATTCGATACCTGGGGAGTGATTCTTCAGCTTGGTGCTGTTGCTTTTGAAGCTACGAGGTTGGTTCTGATTCAGATCTTGCTCACTTCTAAAGGAATCAATCTTAATCCCATCACTTCGTTGTACTATGTTGCTCCTTGTTGTTTGGTGTTTCTCTTCTTCCCTTGGATCTTCGTTGAACTTCCGATTCTCAGAGAAACATCGAGTTTCCATTTCGATTTCACCATCTTTGGCACTAACTCGTTATGTGCATTCGCTTTGAATCTCGCTGTGTTTCTCCTCGTTGGGAAGACATCGGCTTTAACCATGAATGTTGCTGGTGTGGTTAAAGATTGGCTCTTGATTGCTTTCTCATGGTCTGTGATTAAAGACACAGTGACTCCTCTCAATCTCTTTGGCTATGGGCTTGCTTTTTTGGGTGTTGCCTATTACAATCACTGCAAGTTGCAGGCTTTGAAAGCTAAAGATGCTCAGAAGAAGGTTCAGCAAAATGATGAAGAAGCTGGTAAGCTTTTGGAAGAAAGGGAGATTGAAGGTGGTGGTGGTGCGGCGAAGAAGAACGAAACCGAAGATTGATTTACGATGATTTGATCATAGTGAATGTGTGTGTGAAATCCAGAGGAATAAGAGCTTAAGGGTTAGGATGATTTTGGTAGGACTTTGGAGGAAGTTTTGGTTTCAGAAGGATTTTTGCGCATCTTCGATTCACTGCATTTGCTTCATCTGCTTTCGTTTTAGGTACCTACGATGTTCTTCAGTCTTTGTTGTTTCTCTGTTTTGTGAAATTTTAGTTGCTACATTACTTTTATAAGTTATGGACTAATTATATTTACATAGTGATTCGATGTGCTACAAGGATTATTATGTGTTGTGATGCTTTACATTGTACCACACAAAACCTTGTGTTCTATGGAGTTCTCTTTGTTTTCTTCCTTATGAATCTTATCTCAAGTAACATGACTGTTTGTTTAAGTAGTTTACTTTTACAATGCCATTGAGATCTTGTCTGGTTCTTAGTGTTTATTACTAAGAGAAAGATGTTATGCTTGTTGTTGTCAAACATATGATGAAGTTGGGACTTGAGAATATAGCAATAAAACTCATTCAAATTCAATTGTTTTGTAGTAGGCTTAAACATAAATCCTTTTACATCATAAAAGATAGTAGAGTTTTGTAATCAGCTCTGCTTTTAAAATCAACTATTCTACCCTAGCAAAGGCTTTTATCTCCGTAGGCCTAAGCCGTAGATCCGATCTGAACCGAACTGAGTGACCAAACCTAACTTTCAGTTCCGGTTCCGTATACTTTTGTAGTCGAAGAATCGAATGGATTCTAAATCTCGGAACCGAAAAAACTGAAACCAGTACCGAACTAAATAGTTTTCGGTTCCAATATGGATTGTAAGTTCTGGAACGGTAGGACTTGGAAAGACTAATTGGGTTTGGGATAGAAACCTTTTCAACCCAAGTTATTGTAATAAATCTGAGCCCGATTTTTGAGCTAAACAAAATATGGAGTGGGCCTAAACCCAACCCAAACTTTGTCAAACAAGATGTGAAATGGGCTTTAAATCTCACAACTCACATTGTGTTTTACCATGTGGCATGTCTTATGGTGAATACCATCCTAAACAAAGTATCCCCACCAAATCAAACTTACCTTAGATTGATTATTAGATCGAATGACTAATGAAAAACTGTTTTTGCAATGGCTACTAAAGGAATTATTCTGACGGTATGAGATCAATAATGCATAAAGCAAGCTTAAGATTATTGATAAACAAAAGCAAAGAAAACAAATGTTTCTTTATGTAAAGCGTTTTGGAGTTAGGTGCATTACAGATAAGTATCACATGCTAATCTTTTCATCTAAGTAATATTTAAACATAAACCTTACATTGGACATAGCAATACGTATGAGCTACACAACTAATACAAAAAGCCTTCGGTTTTGGACCAAATTCTTCATTTTTTTGAAAAGCAATATTCACCATATTTTGCAAAATAGTGTCGTTTTAGAATGAGTGGAATAATAAGTGGAAGAAGTGGTTTAGTAGTTGCACCAATTCTGCTGTCATCTCATTGCATATGTCTCTAGTGAAATGAAAGTACTTTTTAGAATTTTTTTATCTCGAAAAGAATTTTATTTTACATTTTCAATTTTTATAGAAACCGAACCAACAGCCAACGTCTCACCCACTGTGAGTCACCTACCCACCAACCCAAAAAAGGCAAAAAAACTATCAAACTGTTTAAAACCCTAAAAAAGCTTAAACGAAAGAGACGAATGACCCTTTGACTCTGAGAGAGACATAACAGATTCTCTCTCACTCTCTCTCTCAACACACGATTCTCGTCTTCGGAAATTTCGTTTCTTTCTTCTAATCTCTTCCTCTCTCTCTCTCTTTCCGTCTTTCAAAGCGAAGATGAGTGGTCGTGAATCGTGATCATCACGAATCAAGAAGCTTTTGATTGAGAAGAGAGGAGAGTCCAATGGGGAGAACAGGAATCCAATTGTTCGACGATTCGAGAAATGGGTTTTTCTCCGTTTCCGATTTTGGATTCGATTTGAGCCTAAACACCGTGAATCACCATCACCCACCACCACTAATCGGTGGCTTATTCGCCACCGTTCATCAAAACGTATCCGGATTCGGATCCGGGTTTGGGTTCGGGTCTATATCTTCTTCGAACAGTGACAACAACAACAGCTTCGCTTCCCAGCTCAATGATCTCTACACAAAGTATATGCCGGGAGCAGAGGAAGAAGAAGTTAATGGCGAGAAGAAGAAGAAGAAGAAAGGCGGGTTGAAACTGAAGATCAAAATAGCTAACCCTTCTCTGCGGCGGCTATTGAGCGGAGCTGTTGCCGGAGCCGTCTCGAGGACGGCGGTTGCGCCGTTGGAGACAATCAGGACACATCTAATGGTGGGGAGTGGCGGGAACTCGACCACCGAAGTGTTTGGTGAAATCATGAAACATGATGGTTGGACTGGTCTCTTCAGAGGGAATTTAGTCAATGTGATTCGTGTCGCTCCTGCTCGAGCCGTAGAGGTAACGCCACACAATGGCTGAGCTTTAAACATCTCTATATGAATGATCAAACCATTGAGTCTCTTTTGTTGAAGTTTGATTATAGCAAAGTGAACCTGAAGATTGATGCTCTGTGTGATGCTCTGTTTTAAAAAACAGAACTTTATTGTTTGCAATGTATGTGTGTATGTGCAGCTTTTTGTATTCGAGACGGTAAACAAGAAACTGTCACCGAAAGATGGAGAGCAGTCGAAAATGCCGATCCCAGCGTCATTACTAGCCGGTGCTTGTGCTGGAGTTAGCCAAACTCTCTTGACATACCCACTTGAGCTAGTCAAGACTCGCCTTACAATTCAGGTTTGCCTCCTCGAAACTTCTGAGTATAGCTGAAAGGGTTTGAGGTATTACACAATATGTAATGCCATTTGTTGGATAGCTTTTTGTTAAAAGTCGGTGTGTTGATTCCAAACTAATTGCAGAGAGGTGTTTACAAGGGGATTTTCGATGCGTTTGTCAAAATTATACGCGAGGAAGGACCTACAGAACTCTATAGGGGTCTTGCTCCTAGCCTTATTGGAGTTGTTCCATACGCAGCTACAAATTACTTTGCGTACGATACCTTAAGAAAAGCATACCGGAAGTTTTCAAAGCAAGAGAAGATTGGAAACATCGAGACTCTTCTGATAGGTTCATTAGCTGGTGCACTATCGAGCACCGCGACTTTCCCTCTCGAGGTTGCCCGGAAGCATATGCAAGTGGGAGCTGTTAGCGGGAGAATTGTGTACAAGAACATGTTGCACGCACTGATAAGCATACTCGAACAAGAAGGTCTTATCGGTTGGTACAAAGGGCTTGGACCAAGTTGCTTGAAGTTGGTTCCTGCTGCTGGTATCTCCTTTATGTGTTATGAAGCTTGCAAGAAGATACTCGTTGAGGAGAACAATCAAGAAGCCTAATTTTTGCAACTTTTATGGACCTTCATTGGGAAACTAATGAGGTTCACAGTTTTTAGATTTATTCCACTCGAGACTTCACAAATAAATCCAAAAGATTCATTCTTTGTTTTTTCTCCTTCTATGTTGATGGATTCTTGATTGATCTGGTTTTGATTCAGAATAAGCAATAAAGTGAAAAGCTTTGGCATATATATTAGCTCAAGTTCCTTTAGGACAACAACATATCTCCAACATTACAGAAGTGTTGAGTCTAACAACAAAGTTGAAATACAATAAATATCAAAAAGAATAACAAATATCTTTGGTAGACTCTATGTAACACTTTGATTCTCGCTGGAAAAGGTATAACATTGACAAGTCTCTGGCTATTCAGAGAAAGCTAATCTTTAGGAATGTCCAAATTTCGCATTTTCCATATATGCAGACACAATGTATATAACAGATAGGGTCTAAAAGACACCTCCTTGGCCATTGATGTTGTTGGCATTGGGTGTGACGGAGACGAATGGATTGATTCTGACCCAAAGCAAGGAAAAGATGGAGGCGAGAAGAACAGACCAGACAATGACGATGGTCGGAGTTCGGTTCTGTCTTCCCAATAGACCTTTCAAGAAAGGGTAGAGATGGGCAATGACCCATAAGGCGAAGAAGAGCTTCCCGAAGAGCGGACCCCATGACTGGTATCCGCTGTTTATAGCATAAGAGACTCCAGCCACAATGCCTATGAGGTTCACAACTAGGACAGTGGTTGGTGGAATGAGAAGAGCTGTCCATTTGAAGATGTACAGCTCTGCGAAATCCCCATCTTCGTCCGAAGCTTTTGAAGTAACGGTAAAGTTTGTGTCAATACCCGCAAGTACCTTAAGTAGACCTTGGAAGACAGCAAAAAGATGAGCAGATGTGCCACCGATGACCCAAAACTGCTCGTTTCTCCACCAATCCTCAATGCTAACACCACTCCATCTCAGCTCCAGGATTCCAGTCACAGCGATTGAGATAAAGAGTAGAATGAACCAGATACTCGCGTAGTTGCTTATCTGCAATAACGAGATGACGAAGATTGAAACCAAAAAAAAACAAACGCATTCACAAGTTGGGATCCAAATAGTATATAAGAGTGTGATCAGTTTTACGAACCTCGGGTATGATGAACCTGTCGGTGATGAGGCAAAAAGCAGGAAGGATACAATAGGCAATAAGAGGTATGGATGTAATAGGGTAGACAATGGTGTTGATGTAAGCAAGTCTCTCCAAAAGTCTCAACCTTCCATTGTAGCCATACCAGATGGGGCAATGTCTGCTCAGAAGAATCTCAATAGATCCCAATGCCCATCGAAGAACTTGGTTCAAACGATCAGAAAGATTGATTGGTGCAGATCCTTTGAACGCAGGTCGTGGAGGATTACAGTAGACCGATATCCAACCCCGCGCGTGCATCTTGAACCCAGTAAGAATATCTTCTGTAACAGAACCATAGATCCAACCGATCTAACCAAAATGCCAAATAAAATGTTATCAGAGAGGTAAGAAAGAGAAGAAAGAACACAAAAGAGTGTATTGGTTGCATTTCAAAACCGACCTCTTTGCCCCATTCGGTCTTGTCCTCATATCCACAGCTTATAACATGAATGGCCTCCTTGAGAAGAGTAGCAGGGTTGGTTGTTGGTGGAATGCCACCTTGCTCCATGAAGGTTGCCGCAATAAATACAGGCGACTGACCAAAACGTTTCTCAACACGCTTCTGAGACATTAGAATAGACCTCTCATCATCATAGCCTGCATAAACAAGGATTGTAAGATTATGCCATCACATAACAAGAGATGTTGTCACATTATTAAGCACAATCGAACCTTCGAAACCCTCCTCGATGTCATCCATATTGAAAAGTGGAGCATTGGAGTCACTTCTGTTGATGCCTCTGCTTTTTTCATAGTTATACTTCTTGCTACTCTTTCCTTTCTTTCTTGAGCCGCAACAGCTCTTCACAATAATGTTTGGTTCTAGATCTTCCTCTGTCAAAACAGGATCATACCCATATAGAGCTTGTCTATTAAAACAACAACCAGTACCCACATATACTGGACCCTGGATACCATCCAACCCCTTCAAGTTAATCTGCACAAAATAACAAATATCTAAGTGAGCCCCATAGCAGAAACGAGTAAATCCGACAGTAAAAACGAAAAACAAAAGACAGAGTGTGAAATGAGGGAGGTGAGGAGTGGAGCTCACATCGAAGAAGACAATATTCCTGTTGGCATATCGATCGTGCAAGTCAATACCGTCAAAACGTTGTGGGAACTGAACATAGCAGCACTTCTTTCCTATAGCAGGGTCCATCATGAAACACATGGCTTCTTTAATAGCTTTGCTGTTGTTGAAGTAATGATCACAATCCACATTCAGGAGATATGCTCCATTGGTAAGAACAGCAGAGACACGGATCTGTCAAATATAAAGAGAAGCTTAATCAGGAGAGAACACAATTTCCTAGACGAACGAACATGAAATGGCGACTATACAAAGAGAAAGAAGTTCACTACGCATTGAACAAGAGAAGAACATAACGGATACAATAGGATTTTGAAAGATAACAAACCAAAGCATTCATAGCTCCAGCCTTTTTGTGATGTTGAAATCCAGGCCGCTTTTCACGAGAAACATAGATGAGCCTAGGCAGCTCATTTCCATCGGTATCCAGACCCCCACTATGGCCTAAGAACACCTGAAATTGAAACAAAACATTGTAGCATAAACAAATGTCCTACACTTGTTTCCTTTTCGTTACTCTCTCTGTAGTAATCAATAGATTGTCTCACAATACCTGAATCATTCCAGGATGATCTCTAGTGTTGTTACCAGGCCAGGGAGTACCATCCTCCATTGTCCAACCTTCTTCAGGAACTTTCTGTGCCTTAGCAACAAGAGCATTGATCCTCACTTTAAACTCCTCATACTCTCTCTGTTAACACAAGACAAGGAAAAACTCTGAGTCAGTCTCTAATTTGTCTAATGAATGAGAAGCAGATGGGATTTTCAAATGACCTTCATGGCTCGTCGCTCTTTGACAAACGAAGGTTGGATCTTGTCCTTCAAGTAATCTATCTTCTGGGCAAAGTAGAATTCAGGGGCCCGAGGTTCAATGCTGAACTTTTTGCAAAATGGTACCCATTTCTTTGCAAACTCAGCAGTTTCGGAAAGGGATTCGAAGGTAAGCATAGCTGCACCATCATCTGAAACATAACAGGCTACTTTATCTACCGGATAGTCCACAGCAAGAATCGAGAGAACTGTGTTTGCTGTTACAAGAGGAGGCTCTTTCATTGGATCCACCGTACTAACAAACACATCAACAGGAGTTAGCTGTGATGGTTCACCATCTCGGTCATATCTGCAATACGAAAACCAAAATCAAACCATTAAATATAGTTAGTATACTAACAAATCTACATTCTCAATATGCACTTCATTAAGCATGCTGCTTCATATTTTAAGTAAATCACATAAGATGTACGTCTACTTAATTATAAGATTTACTGTTAATCACAACCTTCGTATAGGTAAGGTTAACTATCGAAAATGTGGAAGAAGATGTCAATTTAGCACAGCAAAAATGAGATAAGAGTAGGATGCATAAACTTAAAAAGACCAACCTTATAGCGAGACGGTCAAGATAAGTCTCCCTGTTAACGGGGTACCATTTGGGAAACTGATCAAGAAGCCAAGAAAATGCAAACCAGATCTCACAAATTACTGAGGTCAGCCAAAGTGGGTATGCATTTTTCACAGGATGAGTTGTACGATATTGCAAGAAGAATCCCAAGATGATAAGCCGGAGAATAATCACAACTCGATAAGGTGTCAGGTGGGAAGACGGTATAGGCACCACACGACTCATAGGAAGCCGCGTATCATCAGCCCTGTGAGTAAGAGATCCATAAGTGAGTCGAAACAAACAAAACACTTACGTCCATAAGAATATAAAACGGCAGATGCATAATCGTGGTTATTCGCGTCCTGGCCAAGAGGTTATTTGAGCTGGACAAATACAACTCCAAATGCAATGAAACCAGAACACAAAAGCAACAAATATGGGTATTGCACTTTAACTTACATTTGGAGTTCTTCACCATTGGAACCAGTCCCTTCAATTTCTCCTCCTTTCCCTTCATGGTATTTACCAGTCATCTGTATCATGTTTTTCTCCTGCTTCAGCTTCCAGCCTTCAACCCTTTCTTTCCAGTCAACATTTCCAAGCCCATAAGAGTTCAAGTCTTTCGATGGGTCCACAATTCTTACAGGGACTGCAGTTTTTAGCAAGAGCTATCAGTTAAAAACTTAAAATACAGAAAGAAGTTGTAAAAAATGTACAGGAATCACATCCAATGAAGGCCATGCGCATAAAGCAAAAAAATATATATGAGTACCGGGTAGACGTGGGTCAATATATGGAGATGAAATAGCATTCCTGTCGGAAGGCCCCAAAGGACCTGATGTAGTCCGCACAGATTGTGTATCAGGCGTGCGTATTTCCCCGGAAACCTGTGTAGAGAAAAAGATCAAGAATCTACTGAAAACAGACACAACTAACAACAGAACTTATCATTTCTGAATTTGGAAAAGCACATGAAAAATGTCCAATCAGGAGATTTCTTGAGTAATGCAAATCACTATAGAGTCTAAAACTAAAAAAGATCCAGGTTCCTACCGTATGGCCATGGGTGAGAAGAGGAATCGGTTGAGATTCATGTCGGGAAGACGAAGAAAACTCTTCACCATGGCGTGGACGTCTAGCCTTGTTCCCTCCCTGGGTGTAATTGAACTCATTCTCGATATCATCAACATCATCCTCATCTTCATCTCCTTCAACACGAGGACACCCTGCAACATTCAAACCATCAGCAATGAAACAAAACAGAAAATCCAAATATCGCAATCGCCACACACACTCGAAAGAAATGAAAAAGACCACTGACCTCTGTGTCGTCTGTATCGAGTCTTGCATTGCGGACAACACTGAGTTCCATCTTTCCTCTCATAGTCATAACAAGGGCGACACACCGGGAAAGCACATTCATTGCAAGCCACAAAGAGATCACCAGTTTCAGTGAGTCCAACATCATCACCACAGATCTGACATATCTGCCCATTCACATTCTTCAAAGGCTTGGACTGCATCATCATCATCATTAGTCATTTCACATTAGAAAGAAACTACCAAAAACAGAATCAGTAACAATTGAACACAGATCTATGATCCATGAGGGATCCAACGAGAGCTAAAGTTACGAACTTTGAGAGTCAGTGAATTTAATAGGAAGAAGTTAATGAATTATTATCCACAGATCAAGAATCTAAAACTGAAATAGGAAAGAATCAAGAAAGAGCATAAAGTTTCCATTTTTAGCTACTTAAGTGACAGTAACCAACAACATACACAAAACTTGAATCAAGAGATCTGAATCTGAGATTCAATGATCCAATTTTAGATCCCAAATGACAAACATTGATAAAGGAGAAATCTTGAAGAGATCTAGCACGAAGAAGAAGAAGAAAAGTAAAGGGATGAAACGAACCCCGCCGTCAGATTCATGACGGATCCGAACAAGCTCGTTTCTCCGGTAAGATCCAGCAACTAAACCGGCACTTGCCTCCATCGTTGCTGAGCAGAAGTCAACGATCCAGAGAAAGAGAGAGGATTTTACAAATTCAGAAACTCTTCACTGATTCAATACACCATCTCAAAAAAAAAAATCTTCTTTGCTAAAAAGATGATCTACACACACTCCTCTCTCTCTCTATCTCTCTCACACGCTCTCAAGCTTCAACAATCAATCGAACAATCTCCTTTATCTATTTTTATCGCACTGTGTTTATTATATTTTTGTGTGTGTAGAAGTTGCCACTTTGTTTAGCTCGACTCGGCTCGGCTTGGTTTGGTTTGTGTTGTGTTGTCTGTAAAAGCTAAGCCGTTTGGGTTCGCCACTAGAGGCGCCAGCTAGTTGAGGTGACGTGGCCAAGTTTAGTTGTAAGAAAGAGACATGACAGATTATCATTGTAGTAACAACGTGTTCTCTGATTTGCTATAACTTGTCGGTGGAAATAAAAATTGGGTTCAAATTGTTAGATTCAAAAGTTACGGGTAGATTTGTGAACACCTAAAAGAAGAAATAACAAAAATAACAAGGACCAGAAAACAATTCCCCGACGAATAATTGAACTAAAACATTTGTCGGTAGTTTGCAAAAGAAAAAAAATTGTCGGCAACATCACCATTGAGTTATTATAATAAGATGTTGAAAGTATCAAACATACTCCTAAAGATGAAGAAGACACCGACATGAGCACAAGACACTGAACTATGTTTATACATATAAACTAAATGACTCAAGTCTCTTTGAACCGTCTCTTATGAACCACTTAGGCTCATTTTTATATCATATGCTATTGATCTTTGGAGACCTTGACTTTGGACTTTGATCTTCGTATTGCCTTCTCGGTCCCAGTGACCTTCTCTTTGTTGTATATTGTGAAGAGCTGCTAATAAGATTCTAGTCAGGTCCAGTCCAAGTCGGCAATGCATAGTGTATCGGCCCGCCAAGGGCCCAACATCTTTTTTCTTTAAAGTTTTTTTATTAACTGATGGGATCGAGTCCAAGAGCCCAACATTAAATATTATTATATTTAGATAGTTAAATTAATAATTTAATTATTTAAAAAGTGAAACATTATTGTTGTTAGAATATTTTACAATTTTTTTTACGAGAGTTTTTTAGTTAGAAAATATTAAAAAATTATAACAATTTAATGTTGAAACAGTAAGAAGTTGACACCTAAGCATAATCCACTTAAATTACTTCTCAAATAATATATAGAGGATTACTAGATAAACAAATTTCATTTTCTAATAACTCAAAAAGATTAAGTAAGAATTAAATCTTTTAGACTAACTACACTTTTTTTTTATCACATTAGACTAACTACACTAAAATCATAAAAATAGACCAATTATTTTCGAAAGAAATATAAATAACTTTGGTTGGTGACAAATAAATCGAAGCAACCAACTAATCAATAACCAAAATATATAGATTAATCGTTGAAAAGTTAACATAAACCATAACGTAATGAAATTATACAATTTCGGATATGCATGTTAAACACAAACCAAACTTGTTAAGTAACCAATATGAACTAAAATTCGAAATCAAATTTTCAAATTTCTCTATCTATATTGAACACTTATTCCAAATATTTATCTAACTATTAATCGCCTATACAGCTAACTAAATTGACTAATTAAGTCATGATAGTTCGCTGAATCTATTTTAATTTAAGAGCGTGTGCACGCTCTTCATTGGCGCGTAAAGCATATTAATTTACTAATTGAAACGTCATTAATATAATGGATTATATTCTATTTCTGGTTTAAAATATTTTTAACTTAAATTCCACGTCACAAAATATTTTTTTTAAAATATAAATTTCTTAACGTCTAATTTGCGTTTCACATTTTCCATTACTCGAAACCCTAATTTCACAATTTCTCTTCAGATCTTTCGATCACCATCTCCGAGAAAAATCAACAACTTCCGGCGATCAAGTCTCCTTCATAATTCCAGAAGGTAATCTCTTGTTCAATTTGTCTCTCTTCTCGTTTACTTCAATGTTGGTGTTCATACGTTGATCTTGATTTTTTTTTTAAATATTGGATCGAGATTCTTCGCTGATTTGTTGACTTTATGGTTTCTTTTGATCGTTTGGAAGTTGTTTTGATTCCTATATCGACAGATTATTTTGCTATCTGAAGAAATTATTTGGCAACTAAGTTTGGATTGATCTTGCTTAGTTTGTGTTTTCTGTGAATGATCGCGATTATGTTGGATCTTCTTTCTGTTTACGAATAAGATCTTAACTTTTTGCTGCTTCTTACGATCTGTGTTCATGTGTTTGTGGATTATTACATCAAGCGATAGGTTTTTAGCAGAGTTTATTTGAAATCTTTGATTAAATCTGCTTTGGCAGGATGGTAACTATTAAGATTGTGTTATTTTCTTGCTTTTGAAAGAATGTGCGATCTTCTTGTTTTGGGTTTATGCTAGTCTGAGATATTAGATTTGTTCTTTTGCAAGTAGTGCTCATACATATGGAATTTTCCTTGTGCAGATTTTAAGTTTGCTTCTACGTCATGAGATTCAGAAAAGGAAGTAGAGTTGAGGTGTTTAGCAACAAAGAGGCACCTTATGGTGCGTGGCGATGTGCTGAGATTGTTTCGGGTAATGGACATACTTATAGTGTTACATACTTTTCTTTCCAACTTGCACACGAGGAGGCAGTAATGGAGAGAGTTCCAAGGAAGATGATTAGGCCCTGTCCTTCACCAGTGGATGTAGAGAGATGGGAGACTGGTGAACTGGTGGAAGTTCTTGATCACTTTTCCTGGAAAGCTGCCACAGTTCGGCAGGAAGTAGGTGGGAAATACTATGTGGTTCGGTTACTTGGGTCTCCAGTGGAATATACGTTTCACAAAGTAAACATCAGGGTTCGACAGTCGTGGCAAGATGAGAGATGGGTTCCGATTGGAAAGGTAATTTTATTTAATCTTATTTTTTGTCCTCACTTTTTAAAGCTAATGAACCCTTTTAAAGGTCCTTGTGCATTTCCCCCGTTAAGATTTCTCGCTTAGTCATTGGACTTTAGACTATGCTCTCTCTTTTCTTAGAAATTCTGGGGCTGATTGGAGGTGGCAATCTGAATAGTCTCTTTTGATATTGTTTGTTTAACTAATTTACCCATAAGCTTACACATTGACTAACTGACTTGTAATCATTTTTCAGATATCTGGTTCTATGAAGTCATCCACACTTACTGGATCAGACGTATATCAGAAGCTACAGCCCCATATGAACAGCATACTTGTTGTCGAGCCTAGTGTTGTCTCTGCTAGAATGTTAAAGAGGCCGTCGTCTTACGACTGGTCTGAGTGTGCTGAATCGTGCACTGGAAACCCTAAGAGAATACGATCACTGGAAAAAGAGGGACAGCAGCACCGATTCCCTGCCTCTTCGATGCAAAAGGTAGAAGCTATTGCTTGTTGGCCTGAAAATAAGGGTGGTAAATCTCACGTGCAAGCTTCCTTTAACAATCACAAAACTGGTTGCTGTCAAATGGTTAGGGTAAGATCAAAAAGGTTTAGCGAGGGTATTCGTGCAGGAAGTGTAGTCGCTGATGAATGTTATGATAGCGATGCATGCTCAGTTGGTAGTTGTAGTGCTACTAGTTATGACGGGAGTAACATGTCACCTTGTATGCGAGATGGCTCAAGTCCACATGCCGACTCATGTAGCAGCAACGCTGAATCTTCTTGTGGTCTTAGGGAAGAAGCAGGGCAGAAACATTCATTAGCCGGTGATGGAGTGAAAAAGTTGTGTAGGTCTGAACTGTTTACTTATCGCGGTACTTTGGGGGAGTTATTTGCTTCTGGTCCTCTAAGTTGGGAACAAGAAGCATCATTAACTGATCTTCGTCTCTCTCTTAATATATCAGATGATGAACATCTGATGGAGGTAAGAAATTTGATATCTTCTGGTACCCGCAGTCAATTTTGTTAGTATCAGAATTCATTCTTATCTTTTTGATTCTTTTGGTCAAGCGAGATCCACCTGTTTTGGCCATACTTCCCTGCAATGTGGAATCAACTGTCATATATTGTTCATTTCCAGTGTATAGACAGCAGAATACAAGTATGTACTGAAACTAATTAGAATGAGAATTTTCGAGGTTCATTATGGCGATCTTTTATATCGCATTTATAGATTTCTCTTAGTTTCCTTTATTGTAATTCCTGGAGGAAGTAAGCAATGTATCTATATTCTATACTCTCGAGATATCATATTTTGAATGGCTTTTTATATGTTGCTGTTTTTATCCATAGATTTGGTGATATCAATATCGTAGTATGATTTTTTATGTTCCTAGTTTCGTGTTGGTGCTGGAGGAATTATTGCACATTTATGTGTTGATATCGTTGACTTCATCTTGTTGCTTGTGACAAGATGGGTCAATCATGTTTACCTTGTCTGGCCTATTTAGTGCTCCAATGTGTAGTTCTTGTGTTGCATAACAGTGTGAGTTTCGTAGTCATTCCTCAGGACATTATTGATTTGTCCCCGGATTTTTCAGGAACAGTGTCGCCTAGTTCGGGCATGCTGCAGACCTTTTGCTTTTAGAGGTCTAACTCTGATGCTGGGGTTTACAACATCTTCCCTAGCCATCTGAATGGTGCAATACAATGCTTGTTCTCACTCAAAATGCTTATGACTTTTATGCCGTGTTTAGTTTGTTGCTATCTTGATAATGCGGCTTGTTTCAGGTGTCCTGGATCCGGTTTTGTCCACAGGGCTTGGGCGCTGCCGCTGTGTTTGAGCAGGTTTCCTTATATGTTTCAGTATCGTTGTAGCTAACAGTGGTTAATTTTTTTCGGGGTTGTTATTTCCAAATGCATAGTCCATCGAAGCTCATTGTTTCAGGAAACAAGTGTCAGTGGTCAGGTCAGGTGAGAGGTAAATGTGAAATGGTATAATGATAGAGTTAATATTGTTTGTTCCATACTTGGGAAGAATCTATTTGGTTGTGAATTGATGTTGATACCTTTATGTTCTCATGACTTGCTTTCATGGAATTGATCGAGATATCTTTGGATCCTGAAAGGGACGATGCGATTGCTTTCTTGCTTAGTTAGTCGCATCTGCGTCGGTGTAAATTCTCCAACCTCAGTCTTCAGGCCTCTCCAAGCAAAAGAATAGTCATTTACACAGGCACTATGAAACTCCAAAAAGAGCCATTTACATCTAATTGTTACTAATGTTAACAAGTCGTGCCAATTTCATTCATTACCTCCTTACAAAAGTAATTCACTTTGTTTACTAATGTTAGTGTAATTCTTTTTGTTGTCATATTGTAATTTTTTTAGAAGAAAGAAACCTTTAAAATTCAAAAACTATATCATTAATGAAGATTAAATATTGGTTTAGAAAATGAATCACAAATATAAGTCTTTAATATTTTATTGGTCTCTTAAACCATATCGATTCTGTGGTTCGAGTTTTTTCTCATTTCCGACGGCGACAAATTAAACACAACCTCCTCCTCTATGATATACACGGCGAGGACTTTGCTTCTCGGTTCTACCTGTAAGTTACGTTTTTCTTCCTGTCTTTCTTTTGATCCCCTGAAATATTTGGATTCTCTGCTGCTCAGAAACCTGAGCACAGCTACGGAGAGATTCGGTTTCGTAAACCCTAATAGTGGAAGCCCGACGACGGAGATCAGTGTCTACACAAATGGGTTTAACGGCGGAGATCGATCCCTTGGTGGGCTTCAATCGAATTCATATGGGCAGAGGTTAAACTCGGGACATTGCTCTGTTTCTGGGCAGAATCCTTATGGGTTTTATCAAAACGGATGCAATCAGGATCAAAGCAGTGAAATTTCCAACCAGAGACATCAAAATTGGCTAAGTAACGATGGTTGTTCTTCATATGTTGATGGCAGCTATAACGGGATTAATGCCGGTTTGGATCGAGCTCCAATTCAGTGTTGGAGTTCTTACAATGGTGGACAAAGCCAGTCATGGAATAGCCCTGAAGCTCATGTTCAATCTAATTATCAGAATGGGAATCATTTTCACCAAGATCATAGTGGTCATAGCTCGTTGGACGAATTGGATGCGATTTGCAGAGACGGGGATGTGAAAACAGCAGTAGACATTATTGTATCATGGAGAAATGTTGGTTATATTGTGGATTTACCTAGACTTTTGTGGTTAGCGAAGCTATGTGGGGATGCGAAAGCTTTACAAGAAGCTAAAGTTGTTCACGAGTTTATTACTTCTTCGGTTTCCCTTTCAGATATCAGCACTTACAACTCGGTAATAGATATGTACTCTGGTTGTGAGTCTGTGGAAGATGCGTTAGCCACTTTCGACAGTATGCCCGAGAAGAATTCGCAGACTTGGTGCGCTATCATAAGGTGTTTTGCAGAGAACGGACAAGGGGAAAACGCCATTGATATGTTCTCACGTTTTAAAGAAGAAGGGAACAGGCCTGATGGGGAAATATTCAAAGAGATCTTCTTTACGTGTGGTGTTCTTGGTGACATTGACGAGGGACTGTTGCACTTTGAGTCGATGAGCAAAGACTATGGTATTATACCTTCTATTGAACATTATGTGAGCCTTGTTAAAATGGTGGCTGGACCTGGTTATTTAGATGAAGCTTTGGGGTTTGTGGAATCGATGGAACCGAATGTTGATTTGTGGGAAACATTGATGAATCTTTCATGGGTTCACGGGGATTTAGAGCTTGGTGATCGGTGTCGAGATATGGTAGAGCAGCTTGATGCAAGTAGGCTGAACAAAGAGACAAAGGCGGGTCTTGTTCCGATCAAATCATCGGACTTAGCCAAAGAGAAATTACAGAGAATGGCAAGGGGGAAGACGTATGGGAGGGACCGTATGGCGGCTGGAGATATTTCTCGGCCAGAGAACAGAGAATACTATATGGCATTGAAGGGTTTAAATGAGCATATGGTGGAAATTGGCTATGTACCCGAATCCCAAATTGCGTTGCACGACGTGGACCGAGAGAGTAGAAACGAAAACTTGTTTAACCATAACGAGAGATTCGCTTTCATCAAGGAAATGCTCAACACTTCCGCGCGTTCGCAAATAAGAGTGTTGAAAAACATACGTGTTTGCATTGATTGCCATAACGCATTGAGGCTGATGTCGAAGATCGTTGGAAGAAAGTTGGTTTCGCGAGATGTAAAGAGGTATCACCATATGGAAGATGGTGTTTGCTCTTGTAGAGAGTATTGGTGATGATAAACTAGGAGTTCTGCCATTGTTGCTTATCGAGTTTTCTTCGACCATCTTCAATTTTTCCGAAGGCATTGTAGTTTTTTTTTTCTCGATCAAACATTTTCTCTACCTATTCGTCTGTTCTCCATAGACGGTAGAACAAACACGTTTAAGTTTGCTATGTAAGCATTATTAGATACAAGGGCTATAAAGAAAAAAACCCGAACCCGAAGGCCCGAATCCGATGAAAAATCTTAATCCTAGTTGATTTCTTAAAATATTGGAATGGATCTCATTCGGAGTATTTTGGGTGTTTGGTATTATACAATCTAAACTCGTACATGTATTCAAAAAAATTCGAAAAATCTGAACCGAAACTTAAAAATTCCGAAAAGCTTGAATCTGAAACCCAAAATAATATATTAAAACCGAAAATATCCGAAAGAAGCCGAACTGAATCCGAGTATAATCGGTTGCTATAACATTACTAAATCGACCCAAACTTCAGTAGGTCTGAATCATAACCGACCCAAATTTTACAAATATCTGAACGAAATTTAACCTTATGCCTCCGAAAACCGAATGGACCCGAACCTAACTCAATCCAAACCCGAATCGAATGTTTGAATTTGAAGAATAGATTTCAGATTATTGAACAACATTAACATATATATATAAAAACAAACCGAAGCCTTATGTTCCCACGAACCTTCTCACTCATCCAGAGTGTCTACACGTCTTGTTACATTAAACTTTTTTTAAAAAATTCTCACAAGGCGCGAAAAGAGCACAGTGTCGTCATAAATAAACTCACGGCCTCCGAGCACTGAGAAGTTTAACGTCGTCGATCACCGGACCACACAGGCTCGAGAAATCGTCGTTTCTCATGGCGTAGAAAGTACTATAGAACATAACTCTAGTTCGAACCGAGACGGCGACGAATCTCAACGATGCTCTTTTGAATCCTCCTTTACCTTTCGACTCGTACGGCACTTTGATCGTGTCTTTTCCGGCGAAAGCTTCGACGATCATAGATCCTGCGCAGGCGTTGCTTGCGTCTCCGACGGCGAAGGAGAGGACGTAGGTTTTACCCGGTGTCGTACGGACAACTTGTGCGACGGCGCTCTCTTTCCCGGCGACGAGTTCGACGGCGCGACGGCCTTGAGGGACGGAGAAATGGTCGGAGTCTATGTATTTGACGGCTTTGAGAGATTCAACCATCCATCCCGGCAACGGAGAGTGGTCGTCGACGGAGTTTGGTGGAATCAAAACTCCCGATGATGTGTTCGGCAACACCCATGGACCTTCCTCGAATCCTCCGTTCTTTAGAATGTTCTCTGCGATATTACAATTTCATACCACAATTCTTAGATATTTCCATAATTGGATTACAACAATTGTTAATTTGTAGGGCTGGGCAAACTACCAAACCCGAAATCTGAATCCGGACCCGACCAAAAAAACCCGAATTTAAACCAGAACCAATTTGGAAAAAATGTCCCAGTGGATCTTGTCGAACGATTTTTTTGGGTATTATATGGATTCAATCTGAAGATATCCGAAAAATTTGAAATCTCTGAAATCTCGAGTTGAACTAGATTCCGAGAAAATCTAAAAATTCCATCAAAAACTAGATTTTGAACATGAATACCCGGGGAAAATTGAACCTAAAGACAGAGTCGATTTTTAGGTATGTTACTAAACCCGATACGAACATGATTAAACTCAAACCGAACTCGACCCGAGCTTTTAAAGTATCTGAACGGAGGTTAAACATATGTTAAGAAAATTTGAAAACCCCGAATCCTGAAATCATGAATCGAATCCGAAATCCGTAAAAAAAAACTGGATAATCCAGCAAAAACAAATTATGAACCTGAAAAAAAGCCCGAAGAAAAATCAAACCCAAACTTATTTCAGATATACTCAGATTTTTACATATGTACGTTACTAAACTCAACCCGAACTTGATTAAATTCGAAACGAACTCGATCCAAATTTTTATAAAAATATATGAACGGAGGAGGTGGGACTTGGTGGTATTAACTTAAACATATGCCTCCAAAATTCGTATCCCAATAAATCCGAACCGAACCCAAAAGTCTGGTCCTAAAAATTAGTATTAATAGTGAATTGCACTTACTGTTGGTGGGACGAGGAGGATAAAGAGCACGCATAGCAACACCATCAATAAGAGGTCCACAAGCAGCATCTTCCTCAACTCCTGGATTATGTATAACTATCTCTGCATATTCGCTTTGCGCTTTAAACGCCCACGAATACAAATCCCATCCCGAGCTACTATACACCGTTTGTATTGGCATCACTCCATGGTGAGGAGCCACAGAAACGTTTAAACGCTCGTCTTGTGCGCATGTTCGAGCCGCACTGAACGTTATTGAATAGTAGTACCCTTTTTTAACATTGATTTTCTGTTTGATTGAGGCTTCGTTGCCTAGACGCACTGCGAATGCGCCTTTAGGCACGACAAGTATCATGTCGCCTTGTTTGTGTCCCGAAGGAATGTACTCGACGAAACCGGAGACTTCCCAGTTTGGGATTGCTGTTTTGTTCATCACTCGTGTTCCTTTCATGTCCGAATGTAGTGGACCTAGTTCGAAGTCGCCGTTTGGTAGTAGTCCTAATATGTGTTTGTAACATACAAATACAAAGAGAGAAAGAAATTGAAGTTAGCTAGAGATCTCTAGTGAAATTTGGTTAAAAATTTTACTATAAGGTACTCCCTCCGTCTCAAAACGACTGATGTTTTAGATTTTTTTTGTCCAACTAAAATTGATTTTTTATTTTTTTAAAATACTTTTTGTCATTAATATTTTTTCTTTCAAAAAGACAAATCAACTACAAGCACTATTTGCATATTAAATGCAATTTTTTGGGTAAAAACAATATTTATTGTTTCAGAAAAAAACAATTTTTATTATTTTTTAATTTGCGCGAAAACTTCAGAAAATCAATCTTTTCGAGAAGAAGAGAGTATTTTTATTTGTTTTGGATAAATAAATACATTAAATTGTATATTATTTAAACAATGAATATAATAATCGAATTAAAAGTTGTAAAATGAAGTATTTAAAATTATTTTTAAAATAATAATAAAAATGTTGCAGATGGGAAGGTGAAGAAAATTTAGTGATGCATTTATTGTAAAACCATTATTGACAAAAACACAAACACCATGTGCATTTAGATCTTGTCTTCGCCCTAACATGCTACAACACTTTGATTCTTTCCATTATCTTCTCTTTAAGGATCTTTTAAAAATATCAAAAGTTATCTATATTTTGAATCAAATTTCTACAAATTTGTTACCATAACTTAGACTCTTATTCTTCGAAAAATAATTGAAATAGTAGATTTGGTTCTAATAGTTAATGGATAAATTATGAAAATGCAAGATTTGTATACAAAAGTTAAACAATAACTTACCATCTTTGAAGCAAAAGGCTACGTGAAAGATCGAGTGAAGTAGAAGAAGAAACACTATCACTCCCATCTCTTTCATTTTCTTTCGATTTTTCTACCCAAATTAGTATGTTTGATTTAAAAACTTTCTAAAAATAACATAAGAGTGTTTAAGAGTGGGAATGTTCAATGGAGTAGAACGAGAAGTGAGGATAGTACCTCTTATATGTAGAGCCATGCATAAAAATGCCCATCAATTTTGGTTTAAAATACGACTTTGCCACTAGAGACTTGTGTCGGATAAACATTGGTCTTTTATTTTTTTATTCATTGGTTCTTGCAAATGGGTTACTTTTTTCTTATAAGGTTTGACTAAAATAACACTGTCGAATTTGTTTTGTTTTGTTTTAGTGTCTATGGTAAATGTCCTAGATTACTAGGTAAATTTCAAATTTTGTTGCAAAGGGACATACTCCTTACATTTGAGAATAAATTATGTATAGAGTTGTTGTATACCGATTAAAAATTTATTAATTTTTGTTCAGTTTATCTCTCTTTTCATAAAAACTATATTAACTATTTCTGATTCAACCGATAGAAAATTAAATTTCAAAATGCTAATAAGTTAAAAACATCAAATAACAATAGTTTTTTGCATAAAAATGTGAAAAACCAACATTTAAATTTAAACAAAAAAATAATACTAAAACCTCACTTAATTTGAAACAGAGAGAGTATTATAATTTTTCCAATTTCAAGATCGGTAATTCCATCAAGAACTCGTAATTTAAGTTCAGGCGAAAACCGACTTTGAATATTAGGTTTTGTATGAAATATTACTTGTGAAACTTAAAAAAACAACATAACTAAAAAAGGATTATTGATGGCTATGAGGTCAAAATGTTAAAATTATAGATGCTTTTATTAAGATATCTTAATCTAAACTAGATTATAGAAGAAACAACAACTATATAGATGGATGTAATTGCGATATTACAAAATGATAATCAATGGTATAACTAATGTGTATAGTTGTATGGGTGAAGAGGACAAAAGCTGCGGGATGCAATGTGGTCTCTCTCATGCACATGTTTCTTTTATGCATTGGTTCTCTCTCACTGCCACTAAGTAAAAGTTGTGTATGTTCTGAATTATCCTATCAAAATACACACATCGAATAATAGAATATATTATAAAATAGGAAACAAAAACCAAATCGATCAAAAGATTGATTTGTGTGCCAAATCTACAACAAGGCATATGGCTAAGGTTCTTTCACCGGTTTGATTTGTTTTTGAGGTTTGACCAATGAACCGTTTGTTTTTAGCGATCTAACACTAAGGAAAACAAATTACAACAAAATGTTGGTCCAATGGTGAAAATCTTCTATTAAAAAAAAATTATGGGTTCGAAGTGGGTTGTTGAAAATAATTGACTATGAATATTTTACATGATCTAACCTTTGATGTAGAATTAAATTAAGTACGGACCGACCATGAACCTCAAAAGAATAACTTATAGTGGTAATTTTCTTTAAGAAACTCATCAGAAGTAAATCAAATTTTGTTCTCTCTGCAGCGTCAGAAGTAATGGATCAAACTCATCATCATCACTGCAAGAAAAGACCACCGACTCTCGGAGCGGTGCTTTTATTGCACAAATAATTGCCCTAAAAACATATCGCGTGCGTATTTATAAACACATGCACATACACATGCATCGTCTAAATTATAGTACCAACATATAATTATAATTTTGTTTTAAAATGTTTGGTATTAATAACCGAGTTTGAAATGTAGAAAAAAAACCAACAAAATGTATTTAAGTGGTAAAATCTCTTCAAAAAGATGAAATTTTGGGTTTAGAATACGTTAAGAGGGATTGACTCGTCAAAAACGAATATTTTACATAATCTGACTTTGGATTCATATGCTATGAACCTCCTGGTGAAAAAAATGATAAAAAAGAAACCATTTGCTTCTAAAATGTAAATATTTTTGAGATTAGTTTGGTACTTTTTCAAAATGTTTTGTAGCTAAACCTAATTTAATTATGATTGGTTTTCAGTTTAGCGGGTTCGAATTGTATTGAGAGAGGTCGATCTGCTAAAGACGAGTATGTTATCTGATTTGATTTCATCTTTAAAGGATAATAGATCTACGGAATTTTTTTTAAAAAAACCTAACTTAAATAATATATATAGCGATGTAACTTTGACTTGATGTTACTCGTTGATCCATCAAAATGATGATACAGATAATATATAGTAAGATACTATAAAAAGAATTCAACAAGCATGCATGGGTAAGTGGACCAACTTATACTAGAACGACATTTTGACTATTGTCTTTCTTGATTTCTAATAACTTTACTGAATAATTAGCTTTAGTTAAAATTCAAAACTCTTACCAAACTATTTAATGCGAGAGACAAAAATTTACAATCTTGTGGGTGTCTACGGTAATGTCAACATCTTTGTCGTCTTAGGTTACTTTTATCTTCCATAGATCCATAGTATATCATTCGTTCGCCATATGAACAATACTGATGGTAAAGAAGAATTGCATAAAAATCGTGTAACATATTCGATATACAAAAGTTTAAGCCAAATTTGATAAAGTTGATATTGAAAGAAACCAAAAGAAACGAAAGACGATTCAGAGACGTGTCGATGAATCACATGCAACCGGCTTTAATGGTCCATCCTCCACAAGTAAGTACATCGTAATAAATTTTTTTTCTTCTTTTTTTGTATCTTAAAAGAAACGTCTAAATTAAAAGTTTGAATAAATATCATAATTAATGGAAAATTCCAAGTTATCAAATAATCCACATAAAAACAATCTATAAAGCCTAGTATTCCCTCTATTTCGTGAAAGTGTCATCCTGACATTTTTCACACATATTAGAAAAACCGTTCAAAAATATTTTGTTTTAATATTATAAAAAAATCTCTCTCTCCATCTATCTTTTACATTTCCGATGCAAATTTATTAGAATTATTCTGGTTAAATACATCGTCTCAACTTATATAATCTTTTTTTTTGTTATTCTTCCATCAATTCAAATATAGCTAGTCTTTAACATTGATACAAACAAAAGTGTGTGCAAAAGCAAAGGAGAAGAGAGAGAGAGAGGGGACAGAGAGGGAGATGGGTAACGAAAAGAAGAGATCTAAGCCTAAATCTATTAAAGACTTATGTCGCAGTCTACAAATTCACATGCAAATGTCTCTTTTTAGGATATAATTTTAATGTAATAATGACAATGGGTCCTCCCAAATAGTAATATTATAAATGTACATAACATGGGCGAGTCTCTTATCATATGAATTGATTCGTATCCTCTTGATATTAACTACATTTAGATGGATCTTTCATTTTTTTTCCTCTTGTTACACTCTTAGGTTTTCTTGTTGGGAAAAAGTTTGCTAGCTACACCAAGTATGATCTAATATGGTGGAAAACATGCCAAGTATGTGTATATGTCGCTAACATCACCACGTATATGCGTAGACATGCCACATGTACAATGTAAGATATAATATGGTGCAAACTACATAATCAGGTTTAATTGATCTAAGCTGTAATCAATGGGGTCAATTTGTAATATATTAAACTTAAACCCGATTATCACACAACCTATTCCGATCCGACCCAAGTCTTTATACCCGACCCGACATAATTTAGTGGGCTTGAACCCAACAAATAAAATTAAAAATTTGGATTTTAGCCCTAAATCTACCATACCCGACCCAACCCAACAAAATTTCTAAAACGCATCATCATAAGACTTAGCTATTTTCTCAAAGGTCGTAAGAGACAAAATCCCAAATCGATTTTAGGGTTCATCAGAGAGATTCGTGTTAGATAGTGTGATTTCGGAGGGTTCTGTCGAAGGAAGAGAGTTTATCTCACTGGAGATTCACGATGAGGTACGTACGATGAAAACCCCCAAATCGATTTCTACGATTTTTTATTTTGTGTGATTTTTTTTTGTTGTTTCGTTAATTTAGGGTTTGTTTTGAGTCATTCAACTTAAGGGTTTCGATTTTCTT
>OVAN01000842.1:0-49437 GCA_900406275.1 Anastatica hierochuntica | reverse complement strand
TAGAGAAACGGAGACAACAAAGGTTTCAAACCTCTTTGACCATCATCCTACATCAGTGAATTATGCAACTATACATTAAAACAAGATTGTCATTTTTTTTAAATTTTCTCATAATCGGTGAGTTAACCCCTATGAAAATATAGGATTTTTTCGTAAATGCTATATATACTGAAGTTTATACTCTTTAGTGTTGTTTGAAAATTTCTAACCACATTCTACATTTATATTAATGTATGCTAAACTTTCTTTCATGGTATAAAGGCATCGTATCTATTTTTAACAATTAATTTATAAAAATTTCATATACGGCATGAATAAGTGGACTAAACGCTATAAAATCTCTATTATCTAGAGAAGCAGAGACAGCAAAGGTTCTAAACCTCTTTGACCATCATCCTATGTATGTAAATGATGCAAATATGCATTAAAACAAGATTGAAACTTTTTTTGAATTTTTTTCAAAATCAGTGGGTTAACGCCTCCGAAAATATAGAATTTTTTAGTAAATGCTCTATAAACTGAAACTCTTTAGAGTTTTTTTAAAAAATTTATAACCACATTCTACATATGTATTAATGTATTCTAAACTTTCTTTCATGGTACATGGGCATCTTTTCTAATTTTTTATCAATTAATTTCTTATTACTTCATACACGACCAAAATAAGTGGACTAACCGATATAAAATCTCTATTATATAAAAAACGGAGACAGCAAATGTTCCAAACCTCTTTGATCATCATCCTATGCTAGTGAAAGATGCAATCGTATATTAAAAAAATATTTTCATATTTTTTTAACTTTTCTGAAAATCTGTGGGTTAACCCCTACAAAAATATAGAGTTTTTTGGTAAATAATCTAAATACAGAAGTTTATACACTTTAGTGTTGTTTAAATATTCCTAACCACATTCTATATTTATATTAATGTATGTTAAACTTTATTTCATGGTACATGGACATCGTTTCTATTTTTTTTTAACAATTAATTTATTAAAACTTCATATACGTTCTAAATAAGTTGACTAACCGCTATAAAATCTCTATTATCTAGAGAAACGGAGACAACAAAGGTTCCAAAACTCTTTGACCATCATCCTACGTCAGCGAATGATGCAACTATACATTAAAACAAGATTGTCATTTTTTTTAATTTTCTCATAATCGGTGAGTTGACCCCTATTAAAATATAGAATTTTTTCGTAAATGCTATATATACTGAAATTTATACTTCACCTAGTTATATACAGAAAGGGAAATGAAGGCTGCTCTAAGGATTTTTTAAAACAGATGTATTCAATAAATTATTTGGAGAGTTTGTATAAAATTTGAAATCTCATTTTATTCAAACAAGAATTTTAAAAAGTCTTTAAAAATTCAGTGTTATTGGAGTATGATTTTAAAATATATCATCGAACTCACTATTATTGGGGAAAATTAAGGGGGTGTATTCAAACAGTGATTTGGAGTGATATGTATTAAAGTTTGAAATCTCATGTTATTGAAACAAAAATTTTAAAAAGTCTTATAAAATTCACTGTTATTGAAATGATGATTTTAAAATGTATACTCAAATCCGCTAGTGTTATTGGAAATATTTTAAGTAATGGATTTTAAGTGATTTAAGGTGTTTTAGTGGAATTTCCTTGTTAAAAATACAAAGATTCAAATCACATCAAATCACATGGTTTTAAGTGGAATTGTAGAGAATTTCTAAACATATCACAACTACTTCCCAAATTCATCAAAATCTTCTAAAAACTCATTAAAAATCAAATCTTATCAAAGGGTTGATTTTTGGTGATTTCAAAGCGTTTTAGTCGAGTTTCCATTTTAAAAATACAAAGATCCAAATCACATCGTCTTATGTGGGATTACAAAAAAAATTTAAAAACAATTTACAACAATTTTCCTAATTCACCAAAATCTTTAAAAAATCAATTCCTCTCTAATATTCAGTCTAATACATCCCTAAGTTTTGGCATACATGAAAAATAAACACTTTTTGTAAAGAAAATGAAGATTTACATTTTTCCTTTTTTAATGGCAACATCAAAGCATGATGATTTGAAGTCTTTCTTATTTTAATGGCAAGAACAACGCATGATGATTAATTGAGAGTTGTACTTGTACCTATAGACTGATATTCATGTGGCATTGATGTGTAGATTCATTTATTAAGTTTACTAATACGTGTAATGTTGCATTGTTTACAAAAGACGTTTTCTTGAGACATTACGTTAAAACTATTTTGCAGAAACTATTAGACAAAAAAATGTCGATATTGCCAATGAGTCAAGCACAATTTATATATGTGGACCAACTTTTTGCCCCAAGCCATAAAGAAAAATACTATGCACACAAGGTTCGGTAAAGTGTCTACGTCTTCGAGTCACCAATAGAATTTATATAGATAATCTATAAAATCTTGTGCATTTAGAATTATTCGACATTAAAAACATTTTAGCTTGGCACAGTCTGTTCCAACACGCAAACTTTGTCCTAACAAAAAACACAATTTGGCTATGAACGATCGAATCTCAATCAACAAACCTCATTCTTGTGTATTTTTGGCTAATCATAAAATACACGTTTCTTTTATGTACTCATATATCTATGAACTATCGTGCCAAAAATAATATATAGATTATCCTTTTAATAAAAAATGAATAAATTCCTAAACAAATATTCTCCAAATATCTTGAGTATCTTTCATAACCGCAATTTCTTTATGTTCCAACATATACTTCTCTTTCAAAATGAACCTCAAACAGTAAATGTTTATGATCCCATTAACCTCAAATGTGGTCTTGTAAGACTAAGTTATATTTGGGGAAAAAATATTTTCAGCCTTCCACCTAAATTTTCTTATATTTTTAATTGGAATTTTTAAAATTCTCTCAGATAAAGATAAATAGCTAAATAAACCATCAATTTTTTAACTATAATAAAATAATAATGTTTGAGTCGAAAATGTCGTTTTAACTATTAAAAACAACATAATTTTGGCGTTGATGAACATGAAAAAGTTAATGTTGGCAATTTTGTAGTTAAGTGGAGGCAATCAACTTAAACATAAAAAGTATATTCGGTGGAGAAAAAAATTGATGGTTTATTTAATAATTTATTTTTACTTGATTTTATTGACCTTTTCCCATGTCCATTCACTTTGAATAAAGTTTATTAAACAATACTTCATCCATTTTATAAATAGTATCATTTTGATACATTTTAAACATATTAAAAAATTATAATTATACAAAATTTTCTTTATTTAATATGACAATAAATACATAATTATGAATTAAATTCAAAACAGATGAGTTATGGATGAAAGGTGTAATACGATTTTTAGTTTAAAATTTACATTGAAAATAAACAATTTTGTGAAACAAGAAAAAAAAACTTTCCAAATGACACTCTTTGTTGAAAATAGAAAGTAATATTTGTCATTTAAAATGAAAAATAAAACAATTATCATCGTGCATTGCGTTGGAATTTTCTATTGATATTTCATTTAAAACAATACAATTATGAAAAGCATTGGGTTTGAGTTTTGTTGCATTTCGAGGTACTTGTTTCCTCATTGACTTCAGTGTCGATTTTGTTTGTATTATCTTCTTCTCATTTTAGAGGATTTTTTGTTTGACCAAATCTTTGAGCATCTTAGTATAAAATTACTCAAAAAATAACATCACAAAACCACGTGAATATAGTAACATTAATATTAAACCCTAAGAAGTCGAAGACACTTGGCTATGCCAGTTCGATCAAGATTTTTCCAAGTGAGAACACAATGAAGTAAGTGCATGTGCACCAAAATCAATGAGGATTATACACGTAATAATGTTGTGCATCAAAATCAATATTGTATGAACATTAACTAATGAGAAAATAAAAAATCATTTGCAATCAACTAATTAAAACTTTGAAAGGGAAAAAATAGTGTAACAACCCGTTCCGCGGGATCTGCCGGCTGGAGATCATTTGGTGACAATTTGTCTTGTGGAAAAATTGTTAAAAGGTGAGGTCATGGGTTCGAGTAACGCCAAGCGCAATGCTTGGGTTAAAAGAGAACGTCATGCCACCAACAACCTACCTAGATGTCTGGTATGTCATAGGTGAGAGATTGAGATCGATGCTCTGCAGTGCCAGCCGACGGATCTCGCGGGACGGGTTGTTACGAGTAGCTTCTTTAAATGTTTTTTGTTGTTTTTCTAATATCACTTTGTTTGTTGTTTTATTTTGCAAAAATGCTATGTTTCCTCTACTTCTTTTTGCAATAGTGTGTGTATTTTTAAAATATTTGAGGTAGTATTTGTAATTGTAAAGTTATTTGAATGTGGGTTAACAAGTTTTTAAGAATACTAGTATGGAGGAAACGCATTCATGGGAATATTATAACATGCTATATATATGTTGAGTATAGAATAAGAATATGTAGGTTTATTATGTTTCTCAAATAAATTGAAAGAGCATCTTAAAGAATGTTTTATACATAAGAGGAAGTGTGTATAATAGAATAGTTAGACTTTAAACTCAAAGTACGCATAAAATAAAATAAAATAAAAAAAGGAAAGGAATATAGATTGTAAAATTTTCGAGCTAAATATCTCTGGGAAGTGTTTTGGATCAATTATTTTGATTGATTTGTATTAAAGTGTGAAATTTCATGCTAAATAAACAAGAATTCTAAAAAAAGTTTTAGAATTTAATGTTATTGGAATAATGTTTTTGAAATATGTATTCAACTGCACCGATATTAAAAAAATAAGTTGTGGATTTTAAGTGATTTTAGGATGCTCTAGTGTAGTGAGATTCATTTGGTCCAGTGACAAAAGCCCTGGTGCTGAGTACTCAGGCGTCTGGAGTTCGACTCTACCAAGTCGCGATGTCCCGCGTTGTAGGATTTGGCTATGGATCGGATCTTGTCGATCCACCCGTGTCAAAAAAAAATGCTCTAGTGTAGTTTCTTTATCAAAAATGCAAAGATTCAATTCACATGATATTAGATAGGATTGCAAAAAATTTTAAAAACAAATCACAACAACTTTCTTAATTCACCAAAATTTTATAAAAAAATGACTAAAAATCAAATCCTCCCTAATACTCAAAATCCAATAGCCTTTCTCCTTTTATTTTGTGATGTTTTTGTAGATGTTTTTTCCTACAAGTAAACAACAAGCTATACAACCAACTCTAGAGTTGGCTAATAAAAACTATAAAGAAAATGAAAATTGAGTTATATGCTCACACATTAAAATCATTCACATTATACAACATTTTAAATAATTGTTGACCACCAATTTATTCATGATATCATATCTTTGCACCTTATTAAACAAAAACAAAAGAAAAGATTTAGTAACGTGGCCAGCAAGAAGAATAATGATCTAACCTATTTAATAACTTAATTATAGGTATGACCACGATTACGGTTATTACAGTTAAAGTTGATTAACCATCGGTTACGGTTAGAAAAATGCTTAATCTTAACCTCAACTATTTAATATACGGTTGAAACGTTTACGGTTAGATACGATTACGGTTAAACGGTTATGGTTAGATACGGTTATCTGATCATTAATATACGGTTAATAAATTTAATTATTATTATATTTAAAAAAGTATTTTGAGAATGGTATCGATCAATTGTCGATGCATGAGATTCTTACATATTGTTTTTAATAGAGTCTATGTAAAATATGTGTATATATATATATATATATGTATAATTCTTTTTAAAAAACGGTTATGGTTACAATTTTACGGTTAATCTCATGGTTAACCGACGGTTTAAATACAATTACGGTTAACTAACGGTTACGGTTAAAAATTTCGTTTAACCATAACTAATATACTTTTACGGTTGACCGTTACAATCCTAACCATTTCATATGGTTACAGTCTGGTTACGGTTTGAAAACGTAACGGTTACGATCCAAAATACGATTACGGTTAGGTTTTGGCCATGCCTCCTTAATTACTTGAGGCGTAACACCAACTTTTTACGGTTAAAATATGTGAGCTGGTGCAATGGTGTATATCACTTTGCGTAGACAATCCTTCAGATACCTCAAGATGGTCATCAAAGAAAAAACATATCTAACACTTTCTTCTGTTTCAAGAAAATAAATATATACCATCTCGCATCGGGCGGGCAACATAATCTCGAGCCTGTTAGCCACTTTATTCGACACTTTGTACACATGCACGCTTATCTTGCATGAGACTAGTGTTGGAATTCGTTTTTGACGAAGTGGTTTTAATCATTTTTGTGATCATTTTCAAGCGAAATCGTTTGTTGAAATGACAAAAGGTTCAAGATGTGATCAAAAGCCTTGATTGAAATTGTGACCTAAAGGTCATATTTATACAATGAATCTAATAAGGACTTTTCTAGCTAAAGAAATATTACAAAAGTAAATGTTCATATATAGGTATCAAATTATCTTTAAGTTGAAACACATATGATTTGAATGCCTAACTTTTAGAGAAATGAATCAAACTCCTTTCGTCTTATGGCTTTTGGTAAGTATGTTCGCAAGTTGAAGGTTGGTTGAAATATGAGCCGCTTTGGTGAAAGCTAGCGGGATCATACCAGATAAAATATTCATATTTAGCGAGCCAAATCCTCCCAACGCAGCTCGAATCCGTGACTTTCTCTTTTAACAAAAAGACTTTTACCACTAAACCAACACTTCGTTGGTAAACCTACCATTATATTGTCCCGAACATAATAATAATTGATCTCAATGTGTTTTGTTCGTTGATGAAACACATAATTGGCACTAATATATAAAGTGTCTTGACATTCACAACATAATGACCATTGGCTCAGAATGATCGAATCAAAGATCAAGAAGTAACAATTTCAGCCATCGTAATTCACATGTCGTAGCTGCCATTATCCGATATTCTGCCTCGGCAAAAGAACATGACATTCTTTTGCTTCTTAGTCTCCACGAAACATGTGAGTCGCCGAAGTGTACTAACCAACTCGTTAAGAATTTTCGAAACGATGAACAACTTACCCAATCTGAATCACATCATCTTGTTAAGTGAAGAGGCAAATCAACTTTCAATAAAATGCCTTGCCCAAGTGTTCCTTTCAAATACATGACACACTAGAGCCACAAACCGATGATCCTCTATAGGCTTTTGCGCGAAATGTGACAAAATATAGGTCGCGTGGAAAATAAGTGGATTAATCTACCAACGAGGCGACATTATATCTCAAGATTGGCTAGCGATGGACCTTTAGCAAGAGCACGCCGATGATTTTGATCAATAGGCGACCCGACAAGCTTGCATCCTAATAGTCCAGCTTCGGACACAATATCAATTGCATATATTCTTTGGCACAAGTAAATTACTACCGGGCTGCGATCAATCTCCAGACCAAGAAAATACTTTGTCGTACCATCAAATCGTCCACGTAGATTAGTATTTGAACAGAAATACCTCCACGATGAAACACAAACAACGAATAAATTTGAGCAAGACTGTTTGAAACCATACTTCAAAAGTGCATCAGCAAGTTTGAGCCAGAATCAACTGATTTTGCAAGTCGAAGTGAAGAACCCTAAAGCGATTTTATCGCTTTCTAAGTCGCTGCATCGAAGAGGGAGAAAAGATAATTCGAAGGAACTTCAACAACACTAAACTTCCAAAATCATATATAGTAGCACAAAAGTTCCAAAGATAGCTCATAAAAATCCCAAAAGATATGTTTAAAAACAAAAAAAGTAATGTCTTAAAAGGCATTATAATGCAAAACTAAAGCAATAGCTTTTAAGCAGCTTGTTGAGCAGAGAGTCTCTTCCTAGCTTCTTCAATGATAGTCAACTTAATACCTTTACCCTTTGGAAGAGACACCCATGGCTTTGTTCCTTTCCCGATCGTGAACACATTTCCCAACCTCGTAGCAAACTCGTGTCCCGTTGCATCTTGAATGTGGATTGTTTCAAAGCTTCCCTTGTGTTTCTCACGGTTCTTAATCACACCAACACGGCCTCTGTTTCTCCCTCCGGTTACCATCACTACGTTTCCTACATCAAACTTAATAAACTCCACAATCTTGTTCTCCTCGAGATCGAGCTTGATGGTGTCGTTAGGCTTGATGAGAGGGTCGGGGTAACGGATGGTACGACCATCGTACGTGTTCAGGTAAGGAATGCCCTTCTGACCAAACTGGATAGATCTCACCTTGCATAGCTTGAACTGGTAATCAACAAGAAGATTTATCCGATGTATTCAGCATTCAATAGTATTTGGCAATGTAAGGCATTCGGGAGAACAAACCTTTGCTTCTTCGTCCCTGATTGAGTGAAGACGGAAGCGTCCCTTGGTGTCATACAGTAGACGGAAGTTTTCATTTGTTTTTGGGATAGACACAACATCTGTGAACGATTATGCAATCATTAGTTAGATAACCGATCAAAAAGGTCATAAGAATCAACAAGCACAAACAAACTCACCCATGAAACCAGCAGGGTACGTTTTGTCGGTCCTCACTTTACCATCAACTTGAATATGCCTCTGCATCAAGATCGATATCACTTCGCGGTAAGTCAGAGCATACTTCAACCTGTTCCTGATGATAAGAACAAGTGGTAGACACTCTCTAGACTTGTGTGGTCCTGAAGACGGCTTGGGCGCCTACACCGAAACAAAGCATCATATGCATCAACCGAATAAGTAAAGATTCAATCGAAAAAAAGTGACTTACAAAGGCACCACCAAGCTTATCAAGCATCCAATGCTTAGGTGCATTAAGCCTTTTCAGATGCTTCTTCAAACCTCTCGCCTGCAGATGATAATCAAAACACATTAACTTAAAATCAAAATCTCAATTCCAAAATGTCACATTTTTTCGACAGTTCACATCAACAAGGCCAATACTAAAATCGAACCTGAAGCTAACAAAGCTATTCAATTTCGATACATTACCAAAAACCCATAACTAAACACAGTGAATTGAACCCAGAACGACGAAAAAGATTATCTTCAAGCACATAACGAGTCGACGAATAGAGAAAAATCATCTAAAAGAAAAAGAAGATATGAAGCAAAATCGCTTGTGAATATGAGAGAACGAGAGAGAGAAAGAGACGACGAACCATGTTTGCAGAGAATGAGTTCCGATTCTTCTGCGGCGGAGCAAAGGCAGTTTCTCTCTGCACTCAAAACCTAATTTCTTCTCTAGTGCTTAGAGACGAGAAAGGGAACCATCAAAAACCTTAATTTTTAAACACGTATAACCGAATAAAGTCCTCTGCGGGACGATACAATACCGGAACCGAAGAATCGAACCGAACCCGAATATCCGAACCGAATTGGAAACTGATTTAGTATTCGAAATACCTGAAAAATACTTACAGATCCAATTTATATTTTATATATCTGTAATATAAATAACCAAATTATAAATTTTATTCTAGAATATTATTAATTTCTAAAATATTTCAGATATTTCAAGTAATTTTGAATATTTCGAAGTATTGTTTTTACATTTAATTCTAGCATTTTTTGATTTTTTTGGCTACTTCAAGTATTTCGAGTATTTTTTAAATAGTTCGAGTACTTAAAAGTATTAGAAGCGAAAAAACCGAACAAATATCGGGTGTTTTTCGGTTCTTAAAATAAATATTCGAAATAACCGAACCCGACCCGAACCGCGCTCAAAATGGCTGAACGGATCTCCGATCTCAAAACCAAAATAGCCGAAACCCGAAATAACCGACCCGACCGGTGTAGGCCTACCTCTGCCACCCGTGTGAAATGTAGGCCCACTGAAGGCCCAATTAATACATTTATTTTCCTTATTTCTCAAAAGTTAAAAAAAAACTTAAGGTTGTGAATGACTCTGTCCCCTCCTTCTCACGGAAGCTCGACGGAGAAAGTAATCGGAATCCATCAGATTCAAGCCGCCGGTGAAACGCCACCGTAAACAGATCGATACTCATGTTGTAAAACGATGTCTCTAAGGATTAAATTAGTAGTGGATAAGTTTGTGGAGGAGCTAAAGCAAGCTCTTGATGCCGATATACAAGATCGAATCATGAAGGAGAGAGAGATGCAAAGTTATATCGAAGAGCGTGAACGTGAAGTTGCTGAACGTGAAGCCGCCTGGAAAGCTGAGCTCTCTCGTCGCGAGGTTAGGGTTTCGATTTTGGGGGAAAAGAATCTGTAGCGAAGAAGATACTGAATTGTTTTTTTTTTGTAGACGGAGATTGCTAGACAAGAAGCGAGGTTGAAGATGGAAAGAGAGAATCTGGAGAAGGAGAAGAGTGTTCTTATGGGGACTGCTTCGAATCAGGATAATCAAGATGGAGCTTTGGAGATTACTGTGAGTGGCGAGAAGTATCGGTGTCTTAGATTCTCGAAGGCGAAGAAATGAAGGTGGAGAATTCGAATCCGATTCGAAATGTTTGGCACATAAGGGTAAATATGCTATGATTCTTCTTTGGAAATGATTTGTTCTTTGTTTATGATAGATGAAATGTTGAAATTATATGATTTGTTTGTGCAATTGAATTCATTGAAGAAAGTATTCGTTTTTTCGGTTAAATGAGTTCTCTGATTAGGTCCGAGATGCTTCTTGCTCAAAAGATCGAACATTTGTTGATTACTGTGTGTTATTGGAAAGGGAATTGTTGAAATTATATGATTTGTTTGTGAAATTGAATTCATTGAAGAAAGTATTCGTTTTTTCGGTTAAACGAGTTCTCTGATTAGGTCCGAGATGCTTCTTGCTCGAAAGATCGAACATTTGTTGATTACTGTGTTTGTTGTCGTAGTGAAATGTCGAGGTATATTTAGTGCACGGCTGTTTGATTAGTATAGATGGTTGTAGGTAAGACATTCATAGCACCGAAACATGCAAGAGTCAGAGGTGAATATTGATTATGGCATTGGTATCATGAGTTAATAACACATGAAAGTTTTCGCCTTTCGGGGTAGAAAGTTAATAGCCTTTTATAGTAAACTTCTAGAATCCATTGCAGCTTGATCCTCTGAAAAACCGAAAGGGTTTCAGAACAAAAGGGATAAGTAGAAGGTTGTGTCTCTTGTTTGTGTTCAAGTAGATAGCCAAACAGATGAGATAATAAAAACAATGATTGTTTTGTCTTGCAGCTATAACTTGAATTTTGTGGTACATATACTTAATTCTCATGTTTCTTATTTTGGATTCGGAATCTTTTTGCTTAGGACTTTCTAGTGGAACGAAACGAAGAACATAAGGCCGCAAGATTTGTAGATCCTACGTCTCTAAAAGATAAATTCTTTTCCGAAGGAAAGATCCCATATGCCTCGATTTGTTTTGTATATGCTCTCTCTGTGATACGAGTGTAAAAGAAACTTATATTCAGTGGATCATTCAAGGATTACATGCAGTGGTTTGATTGAATTTAGATCCATGACTAACTAACCCCAATCTGGAGAGCTTCCTTTGCTCGTAAAGGTGCGTAGGTGCGGTGATACGATAAGTTTCCTACTGCACACCGGAGTTTCTCGTATGCCATAGGAATGTTTCCTCCGGAACTACGTTCCGGTTAGGTTTCTCCTGAATCCAACAAGGCATTAGTATCAACATTTGCATATCCTTTTCAGATCATATCTATGAGCATATCATGTTTGGGGACTGCAACAAGAATGTACCAGATCATAGTGAACCATCAACATTTTGCCAGTTTCTTAAATTTTCACTTGGATATATCTATCTGATGAGACACAACTCATGTTGTTCATATAAAGCAAGAACCTTAAAACTTACTTCCCTTATTCTCTGTCTCAGTTCTCTTTGTGGAAACAAACAACCAAAAAGTTTGGAACTTTGGATACAACTAAATTAGAATACAGACCAAAACTAAAGCAGAAAAGGTCAGAGTTTAGGTTGTGTGGTGGTGGAATCTTTGTCTCTAGCTAGATAACACTTGTTTAGGGCTGGGTATTTTAGCCGAATCACAACCGTACTGAAATACCCGAACCGAACTCGAGTCGGAACAAAATAAAAACCCGAATGGAACTTGAAAAAACCTGAAAAACTCAAGTAGTTTGGGTTTCGCTACCCGAAAAAACCTGAAAAATACTCAACATATCCAAATGCATGAATCAATATCCCAAATTAGTAATCATATTAATTCGAAAACCCCAAAATACTCGTATAAACTCGAAATACACCGGAAAAAAATCCAACGGTATTGAAATATCCGAACCGAACTCGAATCCGAACAAAATAAAATCCGAACGAAACTTAGTCTCAAGTAGTCCGGGTTTCGGATATCCGAAAATACCGAAAAATCCGATGTACCTAAAACCTGAAAAATACCAAAATATCCAAATATATGAATAACTAACCGAAATTAGTACCCGGATTGATTCGAAAATCCCAAAATACTCGATATAAGCTCGAAATACACCGGAAAAAAAAACCCAAAATACCCGAAAATGAATACCCGATTTGAATTTACACGAACTCAAGACTACATAAACCGAACCCGAACCGAAAATTGAAAAGGAGAAATGGAGCCTACTTGTTCTTCATCATCATTCATCATCATTGAAGAAATGGAGATGGTTCCATTTCCACTGTTACTGACTCCAATAGAATCAAACTACAAAGCTTGCACCATTCCTTACAGATTCCCTTCTGATATTCCTTCGAAAGCCACTCCTACTGAAATCTCATGGATCAATGTCTTCTCCAATTCCATACCTTCTTTCAAGTTCCTTCTCTCTCTCTCTCAACCTTTGTTCATGTTCATGTTCATGTTTATGTTCATGGGTCGGATCAAGTTTTGATTTTTATCACCAAGAATAGCTTCTCATATATCAAGAATTGTTAATAGAATGTTGCTGTTGACTTATCTGAGTTTTCATGAAGTTTTTAACTTCATATAACATCTTCCATGTTCTAAAGCTGTTTAAATTTGCAGGAAACGTGCAGAGATCGATTCAACGGTTCCAGATGCTCCTGTTAGAGCTGCAAAATTTTCAGAAAGGTTATATTTTAAGACGAGTTTTTTGTTGTCTTCTCTTGAATAGTATGCTACATTGAGATAGTGTCTTAGTCTTATTCGGTTCGTGTTTAAAGTATCTTCACTTTTGAATCTTGAAAAGGTATGGAGGAATTCTTGAAGACTGGAAGAAAGATCCGCAGAGCCATAACGGTCCACCAGATGGCATTGTAACTCAAAAACAACTCATTGATCGATTCCTCTCGTGTAGTATTTGATCTTTGTTTTCATTGATTCTTTTCGTTTTTTCAGTCTCTCGGCCGAGTTCGTGAGCAAATACTCAGAGAGTTAGGATTCAGAGACATATTCAAGAAAGTGAAGGTATGAAGAGAGGACTATATACTTTCTCTTTGATTAAATGAGTTCACTTTCGACGATGAATTTCGAATAGGATGAGGAGAATGCAAAGGCTATATCATTGTTTCCGGAAGTTGTTAGTCTTAGTGATGCTATTGAAGATGAGGGAAAACGTTTAGAAAATTTGGTGAGAGGAGTATTTGCTGGAAACATATTCGATTTGGGTTCGGCGCAGGTATTACATTCGTCTTTATAGTCTCTCCCACAAGACGCAACATTCTTCTAACTTAAGGGACTGTTCTCTTTAGCTTGCGGAGATGTTCTCAAAGGATGGTATATCTTTCTTGACTACCTCTCAAAACTTGGTTCCGCGGCCATGGGTCATTGATGACTTGGACAACTTCCAAGCCAAATGGATCAAGAAGCGGTGGAAGAAGGTCACTCATTTGTTTTAGCGCTTAATCTAATGATTTGTTTCAGACTTTAAAGGTCGATCGGTTGACATAATTAACTGTTTGTTTGCTCTTTTTGTGCTTAGCAGGCAGTGATTTTTGTTGACAATTCTGGTGCAGACATAGTTTTGGGTATCTTGCCGTTTGCCAGAGAGATGCTTCGTCGAGGAATGCAGGTACTTTTGAGTATTACCGAGTCTTTATCGGTCTCTTGACTGATCTTTCTGGTTGCTAAAAGTTCTTATCGTAGCGAGTGATGCAGAGTACACTCTTAACTGCTCTGCCTCTTCATCTTTCCTCTTGAAGGTAGTGCTTGCAGCTAACGAATTGCCATCTATCAACGATGTAACGTATACCGAGCTTACAGAGATCTTATCACAGGTGATGAATGAAGTAAATTCTTGATATTCCGCGGCTTTAAAATAAAAAATGAAGCTGATATATTAGTCTAAGTTTTTACCAGTTGAAGGATGAAAATGGCAGATTGATGGGCGTTGATACTTCGAATCTTCTGATTGCGAGTTCAGGGAACGACTTAGCGGTAAGACAATTACATTAGTGTTTCCAAGGAAGAGAAATATGGTTATCTTTTCTTCTCCATGGTATTGTTTCAGGTTATTGATCTTTCAAGAGTATCGCGGGAGCTTGCTTATCTTGCTTCTGATGCAGACTTAGTCATCATAGAAGGCATGGTAAGGCCTAGTGTGAAAGCGAAATCGCAATTTTAAACAACTGTTTTAACTAGTTCTTGGCTTTGTTTATTGACTTCTTGTCCGTTGGCATCAGGGCCGCGGTATTGAGACAAACCTTTATGCTCAGTTCAAGTGTGATTCTCTCAAGATCGGAATGGTAGTAGTTTCATTATGTCGCGATACTCTCCTTCTTTTTTCTTCGGTATTAATGAAAAGATATGTTCGGTGTTGTTATGCAGGTAAAGCACCTTGAAGTAGCAGAGTTTCTCGGCGGACGGCTTTATGATTGCGTCTTCAAGTACAATGAAGTTCGTAGTTAACTTATGTTTTCGGTTACTTTCTCTCACTCTCTGCATTCAGACATGAGAACCGCGAATTCTTTCTCATTCTTTATTACAACAGGCAGAAGCATCCGCGTTTCTGATTCCGCGGTAGCCTCTGCCTTTGTTGTTATAAGTTTATTAAACTTTCAAAACAAATTGTTACAAACAAAAACAAAGAGAAAACAGAATTAGTCTTTGCATCTAAAACATAACATTACACATTTTTTGAATCATACAATAGTCTTTTGTTATCACATTTCAAACTTAAAAACCTTCAACGATGCAGCTGCAGCTATGAATCCGGTTTCGTTTCCACCTTCTTTAGTGATTGAAGGTTGCAAACATTTGCAGCCTCACCGAGCAAACGGTGTATGCGCCTAAGCATCTCTCATGCTGATCTTTAAGCTATTTCTCATTGTTCTTCTTCCAACACCGGCATTTCCTTTTTGCATCATCGCAACAAACTCTCCATAATCAATCCGCCCATCCTATAACCGAAACAACAAAACAAACGAAAAACGAAGTCAGCTAACACCAATGATGAAGAATTGAAGAATAATCTCTCAAGAGAACAAAAGCTATACATTGTCTTGATCAACTTCTTTGATTACATCTTCAAGGAAAACATCGGACATCCCATGTTCGACGCACGATTGTTGCAGCTCATCAATAGTTATGTAACCACTTCCGTCTTTATCAAAGTACTGAAATGCTGAGACAAGATGCTCTTCTCTGTCTAGTTTATTCAGATGAATCGTCGCTGCAATAAACTCGCTGTAATCTATTGTCCCGCTATTATCCACATCCGCCTAAGATACAATACAACAATATGGTCACATTCTCGGGACTATTATCGCGAAAATAGTATATATATTCTCTCATTTTTTACCGCTTCCATAAGGTCTCGGATCTCGGTGTCTTTCAAAGTTGAACCATATCTTCTCAAGCCAGCTTTGAGTTCATCAAACGTGATCGCTCCGCTGTTATCTGTATCCATTGTCTCAAACATTTCTTTTAAACCCGCAATCTCTTCTTCTGAGAGGCTCTCAGCTATCACCTAATCATATTCCATAATAAGTAATATGAGTTACAAAAATGGAAGGTGAAAGTATACAATCAAACACAAAACTAACCTTTAAAGCCATCTTTTTTAATTTGTTCATCGCGGAGAATTGTTTGAGGCGAGACAGAACAGCCGGATCAAGTGCTCTATCAGGTGCAACTCCGTTCTCACAAATCCATGGATGTCCTAAAGGAAACAATAGAACCAACATGAGATATAATATAGTCTAATGTTTTGTGAATGCGAAAAATGGTTTGCATACGCAAGACTTCATGAGCGGTCAAGCGTTGAGAAGGACTAGAGCATAGCATTTTCCGGATAAGATCTTTAGCACTATCGGATATCACAGGCCACGGGTCGGACTCAAAGTCGATATGTCCTTTCAACACAGCATCAAATATTCCTTGTTGTGTTTCTTATAACAAAAAAACACAAAACCATACTTCAGGAAAGTTTGTTCTATTGTACTAGAAAAACACATTTTACGCGGCTTTATGCCGTCATTAGTACCTGCCCAGAAAGGAGGCACTCCGCTGAGTAAAATATAGAGTATAACACCCGCGGTCCAAACATCAGCTTCTGGACCATAATGTTTAAGTAGAACCTCAGGCGCAACGTAGTAAGGACTTCCAACAACATCCTTGAAGATTTGGCCTGAATTTCCGAGTAAAGACAACACATTAATCAAAACAAAAGAAGCACGAAGCACGGGCGCATATGCGACAAGGTTGCAACATTTACATTTTAACCTCTTTTAGGAAACTAATAGTAATGTACATGCTCAAAATGTTGTATGCCACAATGCTTATCATAGTACTTGAATAGATTCAGAACATAAAGAAGAAGCTCGCAAAATTTAACCGCGAAATCGGGTCAAGCTCTACAATGTCCTAGAATGCATTGATACTAAACTAGATACCGACATTTTTATACTCTTTCGGAAACTCATAGTAATGTACATTCTCAAAATGTTGTATACCGCAATACCTATCATACTACTTGAATGGATTCAGAACATAAAAAGACTCGCAACTTTAACCGTGAAATGAGATTCTTACAATGTCCTAGGATGCACTTGCGGTTAAAAAACTCGCAAATTTAACCGCGAAATGAGATTCTTTACTATTGAGTCCGGCTCTACAATGTCCTAGGATGCATTGATACTAAACTAGATACCACATTTACATTTACATTTTTATACTCTTTTCGGAAACTCATAGTAATGTACATGCTCAAAATGTTGCATACCACAATGTCTATCATAATACTTGAATAGATTCAGAACATAGAGAAACTCGCAAAATCTAACCGCGAAACAAGATTCTTAATAACCGAATCAGGCTCTACAATGTCCTAGGATGCATTGACACTAAACTAGATACCGCAATTACATTTACATTTTATACTCTTTTCGGAAACTCATAGTAATAATATACATGCTCAAAATGTTGTATACCACAATGTCTATCATAATACTTGAATAGATTCAGAACATAGAGAAGCTCGCAAAATCTAACCGCGAAACAAGATTCTTAATAACCGAATCAGGCTCTACGATGTCCTAAGATGCGCTTCACACAAAACTAGATACCGAATTTACCTGGTTTGAAGAAAACAGAGAGACCAAAATCAATAGCCTTAAGAGAGAAATCATCATCCTTATTAACCAACAAGAAATTCTCAGGCTTTAAATCTCTATGCATAACACCAAGCGAATGACAAGCCTCAACAACACCGACAATAATCTCAGTCAATTCAGCAGCTTTCCTCTCACTATAATGCCCTCTTTGAATAATCCTATCAAACAACTCGCCACCCGCACAAAGCTCCATAACAATATGAACATACAAAGGATCTTCATAAGCTCCTTTAATAGTAACAATGTTCTTATGACCAGCTAAATGATGCATTATTTGAATCTCCCTCCTAACATCATTAACATCTTCTTTAGATATCAATTTCCTCTTCGATATCGACTTACAAGCGTATTCAACACCCGTTGAAACATCGGTACATAGATACGTTGTCCCGAATTGTCCTTGTCCTAACTTACGACTCAGGTTGTAAAGTTCACGAATGTTAGGAGTCTTGTGACCAAGAACATAGTAAGCTTGATTGTCCATGTTGTTGTTATTACTACTGCGACGCATAAAAGATTCTTTTACAGGGAACACAAGAACTGGATTCTTGTTTTTCTTTTGGTCTTCTTCTTTAAACAAGTCTTGTTCTTGTTCTTCTTCTTCAGAATGATCAAGCAGACGATTATTATTATTATTATTATTATTATTATTATTGTCGCGTTCGTAGATTTTGTTTTTGAATGAACCACGACATGAATTGCCCATCAAAGGCAAAGAACTCTCTTTCACTTTCTTCTTCTTCTTCTTCTTATCATAGATTCATGAATATTTTTGAAACTTTGAAAAGGAAACAAGAGAACTCAGATCAAGAATCAAGAATCATAAAAAGTTTATGTTTATTTTAAATCAAGAAAAAGACAGGAGCTCCTGAAAAGTCGTATGTGTCTTTAAGTTGATAGAGAAACTTCATTAAAATGTTTTATTGATTACTATTTTACCAAAAAAGAGAATAAAAAACAGAGGATCTTGTACCGGAAACAGCGAGGAGACGATGAAATGGATTAGGATTAAGATTAAGATTAGGATTAGGATTAACTTATTAAATATTTATGGGAGAGGAAGAAGTTTTTTAAGTCAATTATTAAAGAAAAATGTTTCTTCATTTATTATTAGGGGTGGGTATTCGGGAATCGGTTTGGGTTAGGATCGGATATTTCGGATTTCTGATAATTTGGATTTAGGATTTAAAAAATCATTCGTGTAAATTAAATATTCGGTTTAGGTTCAATTTGATTCTAAAAAATTTGTTTGGTTTGTCGGATCCTAAAAAATACTAAAAACTAAACATTTTACTCTAAACTATCCAAAAAAATCGGTTTTAATTAAAATGAGTTACTTTTTACTCGAAATATCTAATAATTTGTATTTATAATTGTAAATTGAAAATTAGATTATTTAAATTATGAATGTGTTATGACGGATCGTACGCTCCACTGGAGTCATGTCTGTCATAAACAATGTTCAACCCCTTCCCTTAGTGTAATATGTCTGTCATAAACTATGTCAAACTCCTCCCCTTAGTGTGATATTGTCCGCTCTGTGCCAAACTGGCAAAGCCCTCACGGATTTGCTTTTGGGCTTTTACTTCCAAAAAGGTCTCACACTAAGTAGGGGTTGGACTCTATTTATATATTAGATTTTCTTGTCTAACATATCTAAGGTGGGACTTGAATTGTATTCTGACAGAATGTAACTAGTATTATCAAGTATATAATTACATTTAGGATATTTATAAGTATTCATTCGGGTATCGGTTCGGTTAGGATTTTCCGTGTATAGAATTTTAAGATCCGTGTGGGTATTTAGCAAAATTCCAACTCGGATCGGGTTTTTCTGGTCGATTCGGGTCGGGTATCTGAATATGGGGTAAAAATGCACATCCTATTTTATACATTGAATCAAGACTGTAAAGATCTTTTTTTATATATAGAATTTTTGATAATGAAGAAGAGAGGATGGCGCATAGAAAGGTCTTTGGTGCTCATTACCTAATCTAATTTAATTATTAAATTAATAATCTTCTCTTTTAGTGGTCTAATGATAGTGAAATTTTGCTAAAAAGTAGGAAGAATAGAATTTGTTAATTTTGTTATGGTTTAGATTAGGATAATTTTTTTTTAAAGAGAATGGTTATAAACCAAACGCTAAAGCTATTTAAGAGTTGTTTTTTTATGCCCAACTTAGCTAACTACAAAAAAAAAATTTATTATTATTAGATGCATTTAGTTAGGAGTTGAATAACAAAAATTATGGATTTGATTAGCAGAATGAATCGAAATTTTATAGTTTTTTTTAATACTTTTCATATTGGTTCATGCATCAAGAATGTACATATAATTTTATAAGAAAAATGCATCAATTCTCTTATAAGAACTAACTAAGGGAGGGCGTGACTGCGTGAGACATGTCATTGTCCGGTCCGCACACGAGATGTTTTGTGATTGCCAACAAAAATTTAAGTGAAAATTGCTAGTTTTGTAACCAAAGTGTACTTATCTTTTCGGTCACTTGTTTTGAGAAAACTCCACAGTTTGTCGAACAGGGTACGTCCACAGGTCCGAGAATGGGCGCCGAGGGCACGTACGCAAGACTTAATGAGCGGCCAAGCGTTGAGAGAGACTAGAGCAACATCTTCCGGATGAGATCTTTACCACTATCGTGTTGTGCTTAAGAGAGATATCTCTTTGGTTAGGCAAAGAGTAGAGAACATTTTCATACTTTGTGTTTGGTTCTTTTCTCCTCTTTGTTGGCTTTATATTTGCTTGCATAGACAATAACAATAATGTATATCATGATGATACTTGGAATCTGAAGATACTGCATTTTGTATTTCAAGAGATTTCTCTTTTGTAATTAGATTATAAATAGCTTATGTCCATGTATAACTCTTAACATTTTAGACCAAAATTGAACTTGGAGACATCAAGAATCTGAAAAGCAATCTAAGTTGTATAAAAGGATCCTAAACAGTTTCCAAAGCCTAGGCCATCAGATCAAGCCTCTGCAAGTTTCAGACGCGGAACAACATTCATCGACATAAGTTCCTGTAACATAAAGAGTTGAGAGTGTTGGTTTAGACACACCGCAAAATCATTTACTTTCGAGCAAGAAAACAGCATATCCTATCTTATTGTTCCGCGCTAAGTAAGTTTAAGATTCACCTGGAAGAGGAGCTTGCATGCGTATGGTAGTTTCATGGTAGCAATGTGATCGCCGGTTTTACATGTTGAACAAAGTGCTTTTTTTAGCTTGTAATCGTAATATCCCAACAAACCACAAGCTCTGCAAACCTGCATTCAAAAACCATTCATCGGGTTACGATTTTGTCTTTCACACTAATCACTCATCAAAACATATTACATTGTGATTTTCTATTTATTTACTTGAACTTCAAAAGGATCACTAGAGAGCATGAGACGTTCGTAGATCAACATACTGGCCCCATAAGCAATAAGACAATCTCGTTCCATTTCTCCCACTCGCAAACCTGCAACAGATGACAGTTGAGAAGAGAACTATGGCTTTAAAATATCGGAGTGAAGAAGACAGAGACACACACCTCCATTTTTAGATTTCCCTTCAGTAGGCTGTCTTGTCATCATGACACGCGGTCCACTCCCTCGGGCATGCATTTTGTCCAGAACCTATTCAACACAAGTACACAAACACATGTTTTTCTGTTACTTTTTTCCGACACTACTCCTTTACAAAACCAGGACTCACCATGTGTTTCAGTTTCTGGTAATATATTGGCCCCATAAAGATGTATGCTTGCAACGGCTCACCACTGAGACCTGCCATCACTCTCAAGGTCGTCAGAATCTTGTATAATGGTGTCGTAGTTGCCATTATTAGTGAAAATCCTAAAGGACTTTTGTATTCAAAGACATTAACAACAGACGTTCGATTGAATTAATTCCACATTTGCATTACCTGAGTATAAGAAGTCCTTTCCGTTGTAGGAAAATCCATGTCTCACAAGGGTTTCACTGAAATGATAGAAGAACATACGACAACATTTTTATGCCATGAAAGTCTAAATAAGGCAGAATAAACATCATGTTTAAGAGAGAGAGAGAGAGTACCTTATAGTCTCAACCTTGTCAGCATGACCACCTCTTTCTCCAAAAGCACTGCCATAATGAAATCTACCACAAGAAACCCCAGCCTTACTTCCAAGGAGTTCTATCATCTTACCTACCGTCATACGACTATGACAAGAAAAAAATGTTCAATAACTACGTCAGTTTTAATAGAAAAGCGCAAGTGATCAGGAAATTCAGATGAACTCAGAAGTTTTAGACCACAGGGTGTGCTATAACTCAAGTTGGGTACCAAAATAGAATCTACGAATCTGTCCTAACTAGACGAATCATCGTTACTTGTTTGTTCATTTGAAAAGTTCATACAGTTGGGGCAATATAAGGATAACCGTAAAGCAACACCTCCACAAGAGGCCATGCATACACCTACCCACGCACATACTCGTACAAGAAATTATGGCATTGTCTTTGCCTCTAGGCTATAAAACGACATCTAACATTCACAGATATATAGAAGGATGATTTATGACCTTGGAAACCCATGAGGATTCATGATCAAGTCAGGGCAAACTCCACGCTCAGAAAATGGAAACTCTTCCTGCTGAACAATTGTACCACATACACCTTTCTGCCCATGCCTACTGCTGAACTTGTCACCAAGCTAAAAAAAGGAGACAGAAAAAGACGGTTAACAAGTTGAGCATGATTAGGACTAAGAGACATAACAGTACTCAGGACAAAATTTCTCACCTCTGGCCTACGAGTATGTCGGATAATGTACTTGATGCATAGATGGCCGTTCTTATCTGAACAGAGAGCAACTCTATCGACCACTTGCGTCTCCCCTTCAGGACCTTTGAAATACTCTCTTGCAGGACGGTATTGGCTGAAATTTGCAAAACGGATTTTAAATGAGCGCTTACTGTTTTGAGGAAAAAATATGATCTTATGTATAGGAAATTTTTTGCGTGGTACCTATCAGTAAGCGGAGATAAGATTCTGTCTCTTGTGTCTATAGGGATTTGTTTGTTTATATAAATGTCATTCGGCCTAATGATTTCCCCTGGAGCAGCAATTCCATCATCATCCAGTATCTTAAAAGGGAAAAAAACAACAAGAAAACGGATTCATCATGTTTTAGCAGAGGGAAAGGCCAAAAGTCAAGCAAACCAGAAATAAACAACAAGGAATAAGAGAGAAGAAAAATGTCTAAACTCGGCACTCTCAATTAACAACCAGAAAAGCGCAAAAGAATTCATGTGGTCAAGCACTGAATAGGAGAGTTCAGTGCCAGTTATGTTGTAACTTCTATGCAGAGTTCAGTGCCAGATGTCTGCAAATGAAGGAAAATAAGGGCATATATGCAATCAAAATATACTACCTGCATCTTTTCGGCGTCTGGGCCTGTTCTTTGTGGCCTGAGTATTCTGTCTACTGCGTCATTACCATACTTCTGGCATGTAGCAACGATTCTGTTTAACAAGACAACACAATGGCAGCAGCAAAGTTAATGTAACAATGATCATTAAGGAAACGACTTTGCCTTATAGAGAACTCCATGACATACTTTTTCATAACAATACATCGTCCAAAACCACGATCCAAGGAAGCTTTGTTCATTACTATTGCATCCTCTATGTCGTATCCACTATAACTCATCACAGCAACTGTTGCATTTTGACCTGCTCCAAGTTTATCATATCCTACCTATTAAGAAGCATAATTTTTTAGTACCCCATATTATTCACACAGCCCTATTATTAATACATTCCTATCAGAGCAAAGAAACTTACCAACTCAATTGTTCTTGTTGTCAACAGAGGTCGTTGAGGATAAACCAATAGGTAAAGCAACGTGTCCATCCGGTTTAACTAAATAAAAAGATTTTAAAAAAGCAAGGTTAGTGCCTAAGGGAAAGCAAGATATAATAGAACATGACGCAATGAAGAAAATTAGAGGCGTTAAAGTATTAGAGTTTCACATAACCAACGTAATTAAGCAAAACCTGAGGTAGCACAATAGGCAACAAGAAAATAATATGGAGAGAATAAATGGACTTGCCTGGTTGTAAGCAATATTCCCCATAGCTTGTTTTCCCATAGCACACTGCACAAAATTTAACGGGACTGAAAACGAGATGCAAACCAACAGAAATTGCAGCTTCTTCTGTTAGATTGTCTAGAAACACAAACCTGATAAGTATTTCTAGGTGACTGATTATGGTGGGGGTAGGGGATAAGACCAGCAACAACACCTAAGATAGTGAAAGGTTCAATCTCGATGTGGGTTGTGTCTGCCCTTATCTTAGCAGCTTCTGCTCCTTCCATTTTTGTAGTAGCGTCGCTCTCGTATAAAGCAATCTTAAAACACAGAAAAAGAGCGCTGTATCATAACTGCTTATGGTGAAACAGAATAACACATCTAGAAAATATGGAGACTGAGACAAACCAACGCATTATTTTCCTCATTGACATCAAGATACTCGATCAAACCTTCACGAATAAAGTCATCAAAAGTGCGAACCCCATCCTTCATGGAGATACAAATTAGTCAACCATTGTATCCAACTTATACCGAGAAGACGAGTATGTGAACTGTGAATCTTGGAGCATATAACAAATGTACCTGTAATTCCTTCATGTGATGTTGTTTAACTCTTGACACCCCTTTATCAGCTATAACAAGTGGACGACACACCCGCCCACCATCAGAAGCAACGTAAACGCAATGCTGAGAAAATATTTTTCCCAAGTCAGTCTCATTTAACATTGGTGTTTTCATAAGAATAACTTGGCATCAATTTAGAAAATAATCGCTTCCGTTAGCCTTTTTCAGCAACCATCTGCGAAGTTATAGTTTTCTAAATGACACCCCAGCTGTATGTCTACACTCTACAGTCTACTCCAAAACTCACAGAAAGGGGGCTACTGAGGACTTATCAAACTAATTTGTGTAGCTTCCTCGGTCTGTTTTAAGTTTAAAAACCTTAATCTTCATTCCAAGCTATAACAATACATACTACCATATAGTACATATAGAAGAACACAGCCGAATAGATGAACTGGATTTGCTCGATGGAAGAAGAACAAAAACAAGGTACAAGGTGTACAGAAAAACTTAGATTACCCGAAAACTGATCAAAGAAATACCTGTTTTTCGTTTATGAACACACTGACGAATTCACCGATTTTCCCTGCTCTACGCAGCCTTCTAAGTGAATTAGCGAAGTACTGAAATAATAGAAACTAGTGAACAGGTGTAATGATGTGTATTATGTTTGCTGCCGATTAGTGTCTTTATATAAATTACCTGTGGCCTTCTATGTTTGCCTAGAATTAGCCCATTGAATATGACCAAAAATGAGTCTGGGTCATGCAGCTCCTCCGCCGATAATACTTCCAAATCGGTGACACCCAATTTGTAGCACTGTTTTCCGAAAATCAATTCAAACACACAGATTAAGTACTCAACAAAGTAGTCCATCTGAAAAACAGATGACTTGTAGAAGATACTAAGAAAGGGTAGAGTAGTTCCCGCGATATCCTCCACAAAGCCACAGCAAAATAGTTAATGTGATTTAACTGACTACACGGGACAGAAAAAAGTAAAACCATACCATCGCAACCAATGGGCCTTCCTCTTCATCCGTTGTGACATGAGTCATTAAAGCCAAGTTCTTGACAAGCCCACACGCTTCGCCTTCTGGCGTATCACAAGGACAGAGCATGCCCCACTAATAGAGCAAATCGCAAATGCCAAAATCGGATTAAAATAAAATTTCAACAAAAAAGCAGTAATTTTTCTTTGCAAAATCCTAGCAGACTGATGTAGACAGCATCATTACCTGACTGGGTTGCAAAGATCTGGGCCCACTTACTTTTCTCGACTTTTCAAACTGTGGTAAAATTTTCGTGATAAACCCCATACTCCCGATAAAAGATAATCTTGTTAAGACCTGTATGAAAAACGTAAGATAGCATGAAGGAGGCTAGAGACATACACACAAATGTCTATAAAGAGACAGTGACTCACCTGTGTCATTCCTTTCCTATGCATTCTGAACCTTTTAATATCGAAGTTCCCCGTTGAAAGGGTCCTTTCTAATCCAAAAGAGATATTATGATTCTTTTCTCCAGTAAGACACTGCAAGCACATCACAAAATAAAATTGAAGTTGCACTATCAACTTTAGTGAGCTTATTGAATCAATTCAAGTTGCAGTGGATTCATAAGAAAGTGCTAATTGGAATAACTATTAATGAGCTTATTGCAAACAACAATACTTTTTAGATTACTTCAGGATCCATGAAGAAAGACCGGTTCATAGCAACAAGATGAACAAAGAATAAAAGATTAAAACATGAACCCTTAATGCTATTGTAACTAAAGATTAATGAAAAATCCAAATGATATGAGGTTTCTAAGACTACACAAGCAGGGTAGTATATTTCTAGACTTACTTGTGAGAAATCAAATCGGCTTGCACGGTTAGGCTTTTGAAGAATTCCATCTACTTTTTTAATGGCCTCAGTGATCATGGTTTTGAACAAATCCTGCAGCAGCGAGAGGGAGGGAAATAACACGTAAGGGCTAGACAAAACCTTACAAGAAAAAGGAAGATAAAATGCTGTGTCTGTTAATATGTTCCAGCATTACCTCAAAGAGAAGAGATATTAGTTGTCCAGATAACTCCAAACGCTTGTTACCAACGTAATCCTACAAGAAGACACATTTGAGAACATACGGTAAGACAAATATTAAGTTCCGAGTGACAATAAGACATTCTCCCAGATAATCCTTAATGTATATCAGATCATAGATTAACAAGTTAGCCATCAACAAGAGTTAGTAATGGCTCATCTAAGGGGAAGTCAAGGCATTTAGTAAGCCTTCAACATGTCCTACACAGTAAAGACAAAAAAAAAACTTCTCCAGATAGAAGGTATCGTATTACCTTGTCATCCATTGCATCTTTGTTCAGCATTGCTTCAATCATTCGTCTCAACATAACCCCAACATAGAAACATTTTTGACGAAAATTGTTGTCACGCACCTTAAGGCGAAGAACATAGCAGTAAGCCTAGGTTAAAACGTTAAAAACCCAAAAAAGTTAAGAGACTTACAGGTACGTGTGCAAGGAATACATCTCTGAGGATGTACGCAGCTCTTCCATCCTAGAAAATCATACAAATATATAACGCAGAATTATTAGTTAGATACTCAAATATGCAGGGCCAGAAACATATTATCCAAGTAAAGAAATAAAGACCTTTTCAGGTGGAGGTCCGTATGATGTTTTTTTCACCTGCAGATATTAACAAATAAAAGAACCTCAAATCAGAAATGGAAGACTCTTGTTACTTACAAAATGGACTATAGGTGTCCACTAGAATCATAGGACAGAAATACTTTTATATAACTCTACAATGCAAATAAAACACGGCACCTTCGTCTCGAGATAGTCCAGTGCTTGCTGTTGTGTATTCACACCTTCACTAACACACTCCTGAAATTAAATAAACATTTCAAGGGATGAATATGGTGATTCTATATCTTTATGCCATTTTGTATCAGAGATTAATGTCAATATAAATGTATTATGAATCACGGATCAGCCCCTAGTTTATTCACGCGAATGAAAATCAATCAAAAACTCCTGCACCGAACAATTAGATCCACAAAACTAAACCAGCTGCTTCTATATCCAGTATTATATTAACTTGAAAGGTTCACCCACACACCAATATCACTACGAAAAGAAACTAGAAACAAGGTAAAAAGCAGGTGGCTATAATACTTGCCTCAATAGAAGGTAAGAGTGATGCGCTAAAACGGGGATCCCTTCCAACCATTTGTACAATCTCTTGGTCGCTCTCCATTCCCATAGCTTTAAGGACAATTATTATAGGAATCTATAGAAAAATAACATGCTCAGCAAACAGAATCCAACGATGAAAAATCTACAATTAGAGATAAGGGTGTGAACATATCTACACCTTTTTTACAAATTGATGAAGAAATAAATATATCTTCTCTTTCTCCATCTGAATAACTGTTTTACTTTTCGTCATTTCAGTGCTACTTGTGACAGATGCATTTATGCTGAAAATAAGCAGGAAATATAAGAGATAATAAGCAAATAGTGAAGCGTGACACAATATTTGGGCTTGACAAATAAATAATTATTGGGATGCTTGCCACAAACTAAAAATCGAGATAATGTAAGAGATCACTTACTTCCCTTTTTTATCAGAATCAATAATAATTCTGTTCTTTGAAAGTTGTTCTTGTATCAACAAGACCTGACATGAAAAAGCAAACACCAACACAAGCAATCGCATGGCTTCAATCACATGAACAGGAAACCATAAAAACTGACACACGTACTGAGCCGTTATATAAGCACACAACAGACTCTGAACTGACGAGATAGAATAATACACAGCATTATATCCACAAAGTCAAAGTGCAGACTACAAGCCAGCCTATATATTCCATAAGAAAGCTGTAGGAGGTTATATATGAATTATCACCTTCTCAGTTCCTTTGATGATAAAATATCCTCCAGGATCAAGAGGGCACTCACCTAGAATCCAAAATAGAATACAATAAATAAGATGAACAATAAGAAGCAATGCTTGAAATAAGAGTACAATACAAACCCAATCTTGCAAGTTCCTCTTCATCTTTTCCATGTAATACACAGCGGCAACTCCTAAGCATTATAGGCATCCTTCCGATAATTACGTTATCCTATAATAAAGGAACATCATATTCAGCCTACTTTTTTATCGACAAGCAGCATTATGTTAATAATACATTTGACTTTTCATTTACCTTTGCGCTTGTAGTAGTCTGCCCATGACTTCCATGAACATATTCAATATTGACATATATTGGAGCAGCATACCTGATATTTAAAACAATAAGTTATTATGCATTTCAAACAACCAAGAGATGAAGAAAGTTGCTGATGATGTGAAAGAATGCAGAAAAGCCGGAAATGTGGAAAAACGCAAAACATTTCAGCAAACTATAAAAAAAAAATGCTGAATGCAAATAGAACTAGAAGAACCACTCACGTCATGTCTGCTAATCGGCACATGTGTGGATTAATTTTTTCTGCCATGTTAACGTTTAAAATCGAGGGTTCACCAACTCTGACATCTTTGAACCTGCACCAAAATTTGGCTCTAAAAGGTTAGTTTTGGAAAAGAGCAGAAATCCAATAAATCTTAATTTATGTGTAAACATTGAAGGATAACTAAGAAAGTGGCTGAAGTAAAATGAGTTCTCTATTGGTAGTATTGGGAGTTAAACTTTAAACTCGGACATTTAATTTTTCAAACTACAATTGTGAGGTAATCAACCACACAAGGATTACCTTCGCATACGAAACAAAAATTCCTATAATCAACAATTTACATCCACAGAACTAATAAGCAGCATTCAAATCCAGTGCTATATTAACTTGAATGCTTCACTCGAACACCAACATCTACTTTTATCTTTTGTGAAACAAGAAATCAATATTCATACATCCAAACTATAAAATACGAAAAAAGAAAAGGGAATATGATAAGAAGGTTTGACCTTAGGTAAATTGATGGATCCAGAGTGGATGTAATACGGCAATTTGCACGAACAATCTTTCTTATCCCGACATTGATAAAGTAATTGAATGAATCTAGATGCTGCTTCACCAGTCCCCTCACCTGCATAACAGAAAGTAAAACTTGCATTTCCCACCAAAATTACTATACACAGACCAATGTTCTTCTTATAAGACAAGCAAAAAAGACAAAGATTAGTGTTCTGTGTACCTTCAAGAACTCAGGAACGAGCTGGAACTTATCTGCTGTAGACTTGATAGGAGCTGTAAGCTTTGCCTTATCGACAAAATGGTCATCGTTGGTCCATCTGTTTTTTGATTAATAGAAAGGGTAACGTTAGAAGAACTTGCGATATACAAACTAAACATAAACGAAGAAAGAATTCATAAATATTTTCTGGAAATAGCTCAAGTCTTAACATACTCCATATCTTCTTGATCGAATCCCATCACTCCTAAGTTGCCGTCAGTTATCTGAAATACATGGAGAAAACTAGGGATGTCAATACGCGTCGGCCCTGCCCGTTTAGACCTTGTCCGTTTAAACCCATATATATCATTTGCCCATTTGAGCCCTACCCATCAAATTAGCTAAATATAGTAGTTATTTAGAAAGATTAAACTACAAAATAACAAAGATATTACACTAAACCTGACAAATGGACAATTAAGAAACTCTATAGTTTCAAGCTTGAGTATCCATAGTTCACAATTTAACATCCATCATATATATTGCCTCCAAGTAAATTCCATTCTAGCTTAAAGATCTGAACCATTCTACAAGAAGACAGTCTTAAAGACCTGAGCTATAGCAGCTTCAAAAATACATAACATGTACAAGAAATAAGCATGAAACAGAGAATTGTGAGATAATTAAAAGCAAATTAAACTATTGTGTAAAACTATACCTTTAACGACGTTGGACTTTGAGACAAGATTCTTCTCCTCTTCTTAAACTTTCGAAGCAAACAACTTCTTCAAATACAGAGAACTAAAAGAAAAGAAGAAAACAAACTTTGTAAATTAAAGCAGCTTCCATCTCAAGTTCTCAACGCACTCACTATCGCCGTCATTTTATCATCCCTATCAACTCAAAATCGAGTACAAATAAAAAATGATTCATGGGTTTATGTAAGATCACGAAACAATGTAGATAAACAGATTTGTAAGAGTTCATATCTTTATGAGATCAAACACCAACCAAAGATCAAACACCGAACCAAAATAACTTGTAAGAGTTCTCTTTTAGGCTTTTAGCACAAACTAAGCAGAGCTAATACAAAGGGATTTTCACACAAAATTCCATTAGCCAAATCAACTTCAGATAATAACATTCAACTTCTAATAGAATAGCAAAAAGCTAGAGTCATGTTTTTGTTCAGGTACAAACTTTTAAATTCAAACTTTAGATCTTAGTTACAAGTTACAACCACAGAAGAGCAAACTGAAAAAGATTTTTGAAATCACAGAACACTAAAGATATTACTAGATGCAATCATAAGCTAACAAAGACTATGATTTCAATCATAGGAGCTAAGTTTCACAAGATTCACAAATACTACGAAAATGAAAGAAAAAACCCTAACAATCAAAAACACAACTAATCGAAACTACAAAAAAACCCTAACAATGGCAGCCACCAATAACTGAAGATGAGAATCAAAAATTTAAAAGTACCTGTGATCGATTCAAAGATTCCAGGTTGAATCGCAAGAGAATAATTGCAAACCCTTTTGTTAATTGAAACACGAAGAAGAAGAAGAAGAAGAAGAAGAAGAAGAAGAGAAGAATGATTTGGAAAGTGAACGCCTCTGTCTTATAGTTTCGTAGGGTTTAGTGATATTTTTTTTCAACACAGGGTTTAGTAATTGCTTCTTTTTAGTATTAACTAGACCGATATCCGCACATACGCGCGGATATGCCTACACATATTTTACGATTATGTCTACACATATTTTACGAATAGGTTTATACTGTTTTTTCTAAATGTCGATTCAAAATCTTTTTGAATTTATTAAAAAAATTAGTTTATGTGGTACAAGTTTAATAAGTTTACTATAATCTCAAAATAAATTTAATAAGTTTGGTAGTTATACAAATATACTATGGAAGATTTTAATAACTGATGAAATCAAGATAAAACCACGAGATAATTTTTTAGCTAAATTGATCATATCATTTTTGAGGCGGCAAAAAATTCATTACCGAATGAGCTGTTCACGAATCCATCTTAGCACGGAATAAATGAATTATTTACCACTTTCATTGTCGGTTTTCAGCAAAAAAAAATAGTGAATTTTGATTTTTACAAAGAAAAAATTTATTGTGAATACAAATTATCAAATAACAAATATATATATATATATCATAATAACTTACAATTAACATATCATTAAACAGATAACTATTTATTACGAAACCAAAACTACAAAAAAAAAATAGAATTTCAAAATGTTTTTTAATAAATAGGGTGGACACTGTCCACTTTTTATATGATGAAGTGGCACTCTCATTGAGAGAGTTGGTCACAAATCATATATATGATTTGTTGGTACACATATGACGTTAAAATTTTATAATAATTCAATAATATAATATTTTTTCGAATTATAAATTATATTTTTCATTTATATGCTAAATTGAACTTTTGTATTATTTTAAATTTTATTTTGTACTTTGTTGTATATGTTTTAAATTTGTATATGTTATATTAATTTATTTTGTTTTGTTTTCTAATCGTTTGAATTATTACTACTGCTATTATAAATTTTGAGGGAATCGATTCTCTGACCTCCTGGTGTAGAAACATTAATTAACCCTTGATCAACCACTAGACCAAGGGGCTTCCACATTTTATTTTGTTTTGAAATAGAAAATATGATTAAATTATTACGTACACCTAAAAAGTTAAAAATGGATAATACATTAAGTTTAACGTAAGTGATATATGATCTTTTTTGTAGATAAAAAAGATTATTAAAAGTTTCTTTTTATTAAATTTCCGTTTTGTCAAATTTTCCTTTTATCAAATTTTTAATTAATTGGTTTGTAATTAAAATTTCATTAAAGGTAATCATGTAATCAACCACACGAACTTTTAATCTCATGTAAATTCACTTTGCAAATAATATATAAGACTAGTTCGGGTATCAGATAAGCTCGGTATTGGTTTAGAGTTCCGTTGAGACCAAATACGCCGCGCTTGCTTTGCTAATAACGCTTGATTGATTGAACCCGCTTATACCATGAAAACCCAAGCCGCCTTCACTTTTATGTTTAGATTGGTAAGATTTATTCCAAATACTTTGAGAAATTTTGAGCAATCTAAGAACAATAAAATCTCACTCTCTTCTCTTCTATAGACAAAAGATAATCTAAAACAGAACAAAGAAACACACCTTAATGCTTTCCTTTTACAATCAATTAAAAGATCATAACTTCTGTTTACAGCAATAACATTCATTAGCAGCTTCTTACTTACCAGTTACAGAGGTTGAACAAATGCATCTGCACCGCGACGCGAGTAAACAGATATTCAAAAAAAACCGCGACACGATGCTCTTAATAGACTTTAAAATCTACTTGTAAGAGAGAATCTTACATAATAATATGTTTTGAGTTTCTGCTTCTGATTTTTGACAGAGATTAATCTTATTCTTCTAAGCTTCACACCGATACTTTCGTTGTATCCACAGCTTTCTCCACTCCTCCACTAGTCGGGCTATATTTTCCGCAGTTATATAATCAATCAACCGGTTAGATAAGAGTCGGAAGTAACTGAAAGAATAAAGTTTATGACATGAAGTGGATGGACTGACTACTTACAATCCACTTAAGACTTTAATGGCGTCGTAAAAGAACCACTGTAAGGTTATGACAGGTCCAACAATCGTGATTCGAACAGGAAGACTTCTGGTGAATAGACCGACAAAACCAATGTTCCTCACAGCCTAAAGCAATGTAAGCATATTACAAAATGGATTTCAAAATATTGATTTCTTGATGATGGTTAAAGAGTCTTTACCTGCAAGACATTCTTGGCTTTGTTGTTGTAGAGCGACGAAACAACCACATCTGCAGGGTTAGAGACGATTGTACCAACGGCTCCAGCTGTATAGCCAGCAAGACATGTGACACCGAGTTGTTGCGGTTTAGAGCAATCTTGCTTCCGTTTCTGTATAATGTTTTGATATATAAACTCCACTGATTGCTCAAACGTTGAGAACATCACCATAGAAACTGAAAAACCACATAAGAGATACAATCAACAAGAAATGGTTTCGGTAGTTAACACAATCAATTCTAAGCAAAGACTAATGCGCATCAAATCCATAGCTCGAATATCTGTTTCATATCCTTAAAGCTAATGCCTAACACAACGCTGTGGTAGATTAAAGATCAAACAGATATAGAGAGATGATGATGAGCTAGTTAAAACAGGCACTGCACAAAGTAGTAAATATTACATGGAAGATTTCGACACCAGAGCGGAAAAAGACCCCTGTGGAAGCTGCATTTGGAGAGATAAAGAAACATAAAACCGAATGCTAAAACCGATAAGGTAAGCAGAATGAATCTGGAGAAAGAAAAAGAGTCATACCCAGCAAGACCTTCACTTCTATAAACTCTTGGAAACCCATCAAGCAATCCTTTAGCAAAACCAGGTTGTGTTTGAACTCTAACTTTAATGGCTTCAAAAGGACATAAAGCCATATCGGCGAAAATCTGAGCAGAAGCACTACTAAGGAAATATAAAGGAGTTCGATTTCGATTAGGCAACACATTGCTATAGAGTGTTTTGAAATACTCATAGAGTCCAAATCTACATCCACCTTGAACACCATAGCCTAATAACTTCCCTGACCAACCTCTCCATAGATAAGAATGTCCATGTTCTCTTAAAAGAGTTGAGAAACCTGATGGAATGCTATTGTACTTCACTGGATTCACCTACACAAGAAAAGGAATGATCTTTAGCATCAAAATCAAAACTTTAAGAAGCAGAGAAGTTAGAAGAAACCTGCATATTGACTTTGAGGACATCAAGAGGAGTAATAGCTAAATGGGTTGTTCCTGCACTAATCATTCCTCCTATAGTACAAACTGTGTAAAACCAAGGAGATGAAAGTTCTTCATCGTCTAGATTCCTCTTGACACTTGTCATCTTCTACAAACAAAACCCTTTTTCGAATCTCGATAAACCCTAATCAAAAGAGAAGACCCAGAAGAAACAACGTCACGAGAAAGGGTCTCTCACATGAAAGCTATAGAGAAGAAGAAGAAGGTTCTGATGGCGATCGTTTGTCCACGTCTCAAGGAAACCAAACAAAAAGACAAGGTCCAGAAGCAAACACACAACACAACAATGACTCTTCGTTTTAAAAAGTTCCAATCTTTTGGGAACTAGTTAGCGGAAAAATCGAATCTTTACAAGAATTGAATTAGGTTTCACGCCGGCGGATAGATTCGTTGCTCTTACCGTTACCGGAAGTTTAAAGGTTTTGTCGTTATTTTCGACTTGGGCTTTCCTTAGGCCTTACAACAACTTGGTGAAAACTTGGAATGGGCATTTCAGGTTTCGGATCGGATTCAGATCGGATCTATTTGAAATTTTGATGCACAAAATTTAGCTCTATTCGGGTATTTTTTTAAATTCGGTTCTTGTTTGGTTCGGGTATATTTGGGTGCGGTGATCAATGGTTGCATGTAGTCATAGTTATGGGCGTTCGGATATTTTGTTCAGTTCGAAATTTAGCATCTACAGTGGAACCAATTATAATCGATTTGGTTTCGGTTCCATATCAAAAAAAAATTCGGTTCGATTCGGTTTTGAAGTTTTAATCCATTCACTTCCTTTTTTTTCGGTACTGAAACTGGAATTGAACAATAATTTCAATTTTTGTGGTATTAAATTCGGTTCAGTTCGAGTTCCGGCTCTTTTTCGAAATTTAGGTTCCATATTGGAATCGAGTGTAATCGGTTTGGTTTCGATTAGTTCCGATTCTTCCCGTTCCAAAATTTAGCATCTTTTTCGACAGTGTTTGTGAACTTACTTCTCAGTGTCTTGTAGAGCTTTGCTTGTTGATTTTGTTGCTGCAGTATGGTAATGTATTTGCTGCATTTGGAATGTTGCTGATGCATCTTGGTTCGCCGTTATAGCTCTCATGCATTATGATTAAAGGGAATTGACTTGGAGACTGATTCTTCGATAGGACGCCAAATCGTGACATCGTCACTTCCAATGCCGTGAATATCCTGCGATCTAAGGCCAGATCGGAGATGCCACCATCAGTCTGCTTTTGCCATCAAGTCCCTTAGTGTACTAACAGAACCAACTCGAGTTTTGAAACCTTATCAGGTTAAATGTAGAAGAGAAAACCAAATCGATGCATTCAAAATAACCGAAAAGCTACAACCGTTTTATTCGCAATCACAAACCCGTAAATCATTGAACATACAATCCCTAAAAACTTCCCATCAAGCCTTTCTAAGTGTTACAAATGCAGAACCCAAAAGAACATTGTTATCCTTGTACTCAAAGTAACCATCTCTCTCTTTCTCTCTTGAGTAGATAAGAGTTTTTCGAGTTCGATATCTTTTATTATCATCCGTTAAACAGAGTAAAATTCAAACATCAGAAATCACCTGGAAGTGCTGCTATTCACAAGCCTAGCACCAATCTTATCAAGCTTCTTCACAGAAGCAACAGATTTCAAATGTCCAACTTTCCAAAAAGCTTCCACCATCTTCTCTCCGATAACTTCTCCTTTCTCCTCCGCATCAATCACAGCAACCGCCGTTGGTCCAGCTCCACTTATCGTGCATCCGAACGCTCCAGCTTCCAAAGCCGCCTTTTTCACAGCTTCCATTCCAGGAATCAATGGAGCCCTTGTCGGCTCAACAACTTTATCCGACGATAAAGCTTTCCCGAGCATCACCGCGTCTCCTTCTAACACCGCCGCAACTAAAGCAGCCGCTTGGCTACTGTTCCATACATGATGAACCATTGATATCTCTTTAGGCAATGCAGCTCTCATCTTCTTCGTTGGAGCTTCAAACTCAGGGCTCACTAGTACAAAGCAAAGCTCTTTATCAACAGGGAATCTCAATGGTTTTAGATCAAGCGGTTCGTAGTTTCGAATCAAAACGAATCCACCCATAATCGCCGGAGCAATATTATCGGCGTGATAACCTGAAACCTTAGCTTCCGATTCTAAACCAGCTAATACTAATTCTTCACTACCTAACTTCCGGCCAAAGATCTCATTAACAGCTACGGCGGCTGCGGCGGCGCTAGCCGCACTCGAACCTAAACCGCTTCCTAAAGGAAGACCTTTATGCAAATCTAACGATAACCCAACAGATCGGATCCCTAACATCTTCATCGTCGCAATCGCGGCGATTCCGGCGCAGTTCCGGAGAGGGTTTGTGCTAAGTTTCGTTGTGGTTCCGGTGATCTCCGAGATTAAGATTTCACCGGCGCGTACAGATGGGTCCACGCGGAGAGTCACATGGTCGCCGAGACCATCGACGGCGCATCCTAAGAAATCGAAACCTGGGCCAAGGTTAGCGACTGTCGCCGGAGCGAAAGTCTTGACGGAGGTGAAAACTGGCTCCGGCTCGACGGAGATAAGGGTTTGTACGGAAGCTTTGCATCGAAAGACGGAGACTTTCGTGAATAACGGCGGCGATGGTTTCGATTTAGGTTGGAAAGAGAGAATGGGTTTGGAAGGAGATTGGAAACAGAGAGTCGCCATTGATGAAGAAGAAGAAGAAGATCAAACAAAAGCAGAGAGATGAAGAAAAACTCACAAGAATCTTTTGAGAAGAAAACAAATAGTATATTTAGAGAGTGTTGCGATGAACAAACGTGGCCACCTAACCTAATGTTTCTTTACTAGTAAAGCTCATTGCTTTTTAGAGTGGAGTGAGATCAGATTTAGATTTCCACATTTGCAATTAACAAACTTCTAAACCGGACAGGAAAGTTAGGTCTTGATTAGCGCTGGACATTTTATCCGAACCGATCTCGACCCGAAAAATCTGGATCCGAACACCAACTATTATGTTAAAGTACCCAACCGGATTTGTACGGCGATATTTCGGCGTCAGTTTTTTTTGAACTCATACGAGTATCCAAAAACACCAAAAATCCCAATTGAACTTGAAATCCAAAAAACTTAAACAAAACCCAAACCCGCACGGGTATACAAAGACACTGAAAATCTTGGTTGAACCTGAAACCCAAAAAACTCAAACTGAACCCAAATCTGAAATCCGAAATCGGAAAAACCAATAAAAATCCAGAAAAACGGAAAAAACACTCAACATATTAGAACCCGAACCAAAAAGTATCAAAACTGAAAAAAGTATCAAGTTTACTCGGGTTTCGATAAGTTTATTATACCCAACTTGAATTCCCTTTTTTTTACTATATGAAATCAACACTTAAACTACCGAAGATGACTTGTTGTTTCATTGGGTCTGGCAACAACGTAATGGAGGAAGTCAATCAATATAGATTGATCCGAAATCTAATTCAAATCCAATTCCAATATAGTCTCTATGAGTACATAAAAAATGTATTGAATCGATTCTTAACAAGAACCGCTAACCAAGCTTTTCAAAAATCCGAATAAAACCTATAAGTCTGAAGTTCGGGAACCAAACCCAACATCAATCTGAACGGAATTCTGAACGCCCAACTCTAGTTCGGATGATTGGTAAAACTATAATCTTTGTCTCATTTGAACCGGCCTCAATAGTGTATTAAGATCCATCAACGTGGAAAAGCTGATTACTTTAGTGAGGTTCGGTCGAAATCTAGTGATTTTCAAACTCAAAAACACAAATATAGCTGCTGCTTAACGCCACATTTGAGTATCAAGATTCAAGACAAAAAAAACTATAAATGATGCATCCAAGCTACAATTTCAAAAACCTCCAAGTGTGATTTTTAGTTCAGGAGTTGGCTAAAATCAGCATTTGCCCTCCGCTTGAGGAACGGTGAACGTCCACCCCGGAAAATCTGAATCCTCAAACAGAGATGTCGGAATTGCTTTGTAGTACGCTAAAGGAACTTGCTTTACTCTTCTCCGAATCTGCCATTTTTTAACATTTCCACGGTTAGTTCGTATTTTGCAACGGTAAATGGAAGGTAAAAGTCCAAAGAATCGAGGGCATATGAACCAGAAACAACTTTTTACCTCGTCCCCAAATATGGTGGCATATGAACCAGAGCTAAAATCTTCGATTTTCATTTCAGTGGTTTTCGCTCTGACGGTTAAATCAGTTTCCAGCGATGGAATAAACCTTACACAAGAACAGAGAGATATCATGGAGATGATAAAATGCAAAAACTTTTAAAATGTTCGGGATATCATTATTTGGCGAGTAAGTATACCTAGAAACTGGCGGGCAGTAATGGTGACGCAAAGTGTCAATCTCCCAAAGGGAACTTCCTGTAAAATGTAATGAATATCGTAAGTTTTCTTCTGACTTGACAAAAGAGCAGACGACGCCCTTTATTCGAGCTCTCTTTCGTTTTTTGAATGAATCTAGAGAAACCATTAGAAAAGTACAAGTATAGAGATACTGTTGGATGTTTCATGCATTTACATAGGTGTGAAATCCTGTGCTAAAGACGTGGAAAATATAGATTAGAAGAGCGGTTAAACTACTTACTCATGGCCCCAGATTTCTTGAGATCGCTTTCCTGGTTGTTGAAATAGTCAATGCCAAGCTTTCTCTTCGCCTTTGGTTGACTCTCATTCTGTTTATCATCCTCTGAGTTTGCTTCACTGGCGTTTTCATCGACTTCCTGCACAGGTGACCTCGTTTGTCAGTCCATACTTTATCCCGTGAGAAATATCATACTAGAAGTACGTTATTTCATTATTCCATCTGGTAACATGTTCATTGCATTTTCAAGCACAGAATGAAACAGGTCATACCTGGTGCACAAGATGGTTGATTGTAGGATGTCTTCGCAAAAGATTGTAGATCAAAGCCGTTATGACCAGCGACCCCGATGGAGGAACAGAAAGTGACAATCTGCTTAGTTTCTTTGTGAATGAAGCTGCTAGATATGCTGGAAGCAATGATGACTTCAGGCAAGTATCAACAAGCTGCAGAAAGTGTTTCAGATTTAGAGGGAAGGATAATGCATTATAAATTCAGTTAACTCATCAATTACTCAAATCTGGCAATACCTGAAGAAATCTTGCTCGGTGCTTTGCTACAAAGACTGAAGGAACAAGTAATGCATAGAGTTTTTCATAAAAGTTGGGATATTCTAAACCATGTTGGGTCATGAGGATAAAGAGGCTGCTTAGGGCCATGACACTGACAACTCCCCCGATATCATACGATTTTGTTAGGAAGTCGCTGCAAGTTATCCGGTATGGTGAAACATAAATAAGTGATTATGGAAGGAAATAGATACAGAACAATAAAAGCTTTGGTAAATATGCACACCATAACATTGCAGGATTAGATAGATGTGGAATAACCGTCTGGTGAATACTGGCAAGAACCTAATCATCAAAAGAAAGAATATTGGTAAGTTTGTCCATGTCGTATTCCGAAGAAAACGTAGGTTGTGAAAGTAAACCAGCTCACCTCCTTGTAAACATCAAGGGGAAGTGGCAGTCTGAGAAATGAAATCCATGCTTTAGTGAACTTCAACTTCATCCTCTTGGCAATTGTAGTCGGAGAAAGAAGCTATAGTTTTGACAGAATATATTAAGAGGCCAAAGTAAGCAATTGTATACCAGAAAGAAAAACGATTCACGGTATCCGTGTACTTAACAAATTTGCAAATGAAAACTCACACTGCTGTCTTGTTCCTTATTCTTCTTCTTTTTCCCTGTCGGTTTCTCACTACTACTTCCATCTGGAAATACCAATAACCTTTATTAGCAAATCTAAATACACAGAGAGAGTCCTTTCGACCAATTTGAAAAAACAAATAACAAAGTGCTTCGAACAGTCACCTGACCCACTCCACATCTCGTGGTGAGACTTTTCAGCTTGTTTTTCGGGAGGTGGAATTCGAGATAAAACTTGATAGATCTTGCGAACCGAGAGTTCTAGGCTACAAAATTCAAAAATTTAGAAGATCATCAACAATGAAACAACAAAGAAAAGAGCATCAAAGTTACATGAAAACAATCTTGAAGTAATAACAATAAAGATAAGATATTAAGTGAAAGCAACAAACATTTACTGATACTAACCTTTCTTTTAAACCAGTCTCAGCATCACCAGTTTCTAACACGGTTTTATCAGCTACGAAAGCCAAAAACCACGTCAACAAGAAACAAACATAAACAAAGTCACATTCTGAATCAGGAAGGAAAAAAGACAAGAGCACGGGCTTACCAGACACGACAGATGCTTCCAGTGTTTTCACAAACTTCTCCATGCTAATGTATGTAAAATAGCTGCCATAAATCAACATTTTGAGTCCATCACAAACGAGAAGATAAGAACAACACTAAAGCAGAAGAAAGAGCATTGAGACTACATATAAAAAGCAAAAGCATCATCATCATCATCATCATACCGAACATCAATGTAGTTGAAATACTTAGAGGTAAGTATCTCCAAGAATACATCTATATCAACTGTAGAATGAATCTGCATAAGACAATAGTAGTAAAAGCATTAAAGCAAGAGCCAAAAGAAGAGATTTTGTCAAATAAGTCTCTGAAGAAACTTACAATAGCATTAAGAACTTTGTTGTAGATGGAAGAATGAAATCTTCCTATATTCAGAAGCTTCACAAACTCCATTAATGTCCCCAAAACAAGTTCCTAAACGCAAACGAAAACGAAGCTTAAGTTCAATATCAATGGAGAAAGCAAGAGAACACACAGAGATTATAGAGAGTTTTTACTCTTATAGTATCTTCTGACTCTTCGGAGACGAGAACATCGAGTAGAAGTTTCACGAACTCGTCGAATTTCGATCTCAGCCAAGCTTTGAAGATGACTTCAGGATCTTCGGTTTCAGATTTTTTTGACGAATCGTCATCATCGTCGTCGGTGCGAGGGCGTTTGGTTGAAGAAGGATGAGAAGAAGTTGAGGGAAGTTGAGAGAGAAGAGGAGTGAAAAAGGATTGAAGAGAGAGGAGAGATTCCACCAGAAACTGCGGCGGAGATTCCGGCGAGATGAAGGAGAGAAGGAGAGGAAGGTTATTGATGTGAGATCGAGAAGAGAGAAGGTCACAACCTAATGATTTGAGCTCTTTCAAAGTGTAGTTTCCTTTGTTCTTCTTCTTCTTCTTCTGCTTCTTCGAGTGAATCGACGCCATTGTTTTTGAGCTCTGTTTCGTGGCGGAGACAGAGAAGAAGGAAGAACGTTTTTCAAAAACCTAATGATGCAACTGAAAAAGAATACAACGTCGTCGTATTGTTAATACCCATAAAACATTAAATTATATAAACGCCCCACAGTCATGTGAATATCATAATTTGACCCCAAATTTTTTTATCATTCATTTATAGACTTTTATTTGTCTTCAAAACTCATTTATTAAGTTTCTGACCATCGTTCGACCACAATTACATTTTTTAACATTGTCGTTCTGGCAAGATTGTTTGCAACAACATTTAAGTTTTTAGGGAATATAAAAAATATGAAATGAAAGGAAAACACTTCTTAATGATTGAAAATTCTCCAATTATGACGCAAATGTTTACTATTTCTCTGAGTTAGACATCACCGTAGAGGATACAATCATACATTTCGTAACTTATATCAATGCTTCTAACTTTGTATGGAGGGAAAGAGAGATTGGTTTGGTGCACTTCGATATCCAGATTGACATATTCGCCTTTCAATAGAATATGTCCATCCATATCTACTAATGTCAGCATCATCACTCCAAGAACCATCTAACTTGGTATACACCAAGAACCATCTAACTTGGTTTACATGCGTTTCTTCATTACAAAGAGTCACGGGTTTAGCCTAAAGTGTCTCGATTTTTTCAAGTGTTTGTAGGTCCGCTTCTGGTGTACTTTTGTTCGCCTTATTCATTTATATACTTATAGTCAACAAATCATGACTTATATTTTGATAGTGTAAACGATATGATTTGAAACCGTAGAATTACACAAAATGTTGCACACGAGTATGAGAGATATAAAACTAGCAACTAAAGCCTCATCAAAAACACTACAAAACTCGAAAAACCGAAAGGCTCTTAGATCTCAATGTTTTTCCATCTATTGTTGCTTATCTGGTTGTTCCTCTTCTTCTTGATCTGGGTTTTCTTCTTCCTCTTCTTTCTTCTCTTCCTCTTCGTCGTCTTCTTCTGGTGGATCATATGGCATCGGCGGTGGCAATGGTGTCTTCATTGGACTAAACTTGGGGAATATGTCAGGCCTCCTCCCGGGTTTAGGTCTCTCCCATTCCTAAACGAAAGATCACAACGAAAAGTAATCGAAAGGAAATGTAAAGAACAGAACAAGACGAACATGAATGTTCACTTTTATGAACAAAGAAGTGCAAGCGCAACGATGACAACAAAAACCAACATATTCTTTACATTCAACCCCCTAAGTTCGATTCTCGAGTTACCGAACTAAAATCAGTAGAGAAAAGTTGTACAACGATCCTCAAACATAAGCGTTTACATAACTTTTCTAATTCTACAGTTCGAGATCAATCGAACAAGGGAACATGAATGTAAAGAAGTGCAAGTGCAACAATGACAACAAAAACGAACATGTTCTTAACATTCAACCCCCTAAGTTCGATTCTCGAGTACTCGAACTCAAATCAGTAGAGAAATATTGCAAAACGATCCCTAAAACATAAGCGTCGATGTAATAAGGTAACTTTTCTAATTCTAAAGTTCTAGAACAATCGATTTAAACTATTAGAACACAAGTAGATTCATGAAGAAAGAATTAACCAAAACAGTGTGATGAAGAAGAGATTTTTGATGAACATAGCTTCAAACACAAACATTAGGTTCTTATCTTCATCACAGACACAAGTAATAGCTATCGATTTCGTCAGATTCATGATGAAATTGTTCAACAAAATCACCAATGAAGCAGAGATTTATGATGAACATAGCTTCAAACATAAACATTAGCTCTCGATTTCGTCAGATTCGTGATGAAATTTTCCAACAAAGAGCAAACAAAATCACCAATTGGGAATCTGAAATCGAATCTAGAGGGAAGAAGACGGAAACAGAACTTACAATTGGGAAATCGAGAGGATTACGACGAGTGAGTTTCTCTTCTTCAGGAGCCATAGAAACTACCTGAAGCTGATTCTTCGCACTTCTTCGAGCAATCCGTAAGCTAGGGTTCCGATGACGATTCGAAGAAGGGCGAAACGACGAGAAGCCATGGACGCGTGACGAAGAGCAGTCGGAGATCTTCGTCGGAGATAGAAAGAGAAGAACATCATGCGATGTAGAAGAAGGAAGTAACCTCGCAGAGGGAAGCGACGCCATGGCTAAAGTCTGATTTTTTCTCAACCAACCAAAAGAATTATCTTTACAACAAGCTTCTTAAAAAGGCTTGAGCTGTGGCTATTTGCGATTTCGATTGTGGCCTTGAAAGGCTTCACGTTTATTTGGGCCTTTATATAAACTTATTAAGGGATCTATATTAAGGGCTGGACAAATTAACTCCGGAAACTATTTATATTTCAAGTATTTAACGTATTTTTCTAGTATTTTTAGTTTTTTTTTTGATAATTCGGGTGTCTTGATCTCGACCGAGTGGGTCCAGACTAGTCAGTCGGGTTCCTAAGTCAGGTCTTTTTTGGACACACGATATCATGGACATCTCCTGCAACGTTGGTGCCGTAGCGTTGGGGACGCATATAGGCCACATTGGTGCGGACGAGTCATTCTTTTTGTTGCAAAACCGTATGCAGTGTACTCAGACACTATTTTTCTAGTAATTTTAGTTGTTACTTCCAATGCTTTTAAACTATTTTTGGATATTTTTAAATAATTTTTATTTTTTTAGATATTTTTCTAGATAATTTTTAAAAATCATGTATTTTGAAGATTAGATATAAAAATAACTAATATATTTAAAAATATAATTATAGTTCAAGTTTTTGCGGATATCCAAAATATTTCGGAGCGGCTCGATTCCGGGTTCGATTTTTCGGGCATTGAAGTTTATGATCCGTTCAAATTTTTTTGTTAATTTCGGTTCGGACACGGTACTGCTTTTCAGGATCGAGTTCGGTTCGGATCTTCGAAGATTTTGTCCACCTCTAACTTATTTTATTTTATTTTTGTCACATTACCACTTAAATCGATAAAATTCCATATTAAACTAAAATTTAAATAAAAATAATTTAAAAAAGTGGGAATCGAATTTATGTCATCGGAGAAAACAACAGCAAAGGTGGGCGCGTGACAACATACACGCGCTGCAGCTGGCAACAGCCAATTTCCCTCTCATTCTTTCTTCTCCAAATCCCCAAAAAAAGTTTCCTCCTTTAAAATCTTCTTCTTCACCACTCTCTCTTCTTCACACACTCACAACAAAAAATGTCATCGCCGGCGATTACAAATCTCTTCACTTTCTCCTTTCTCTTCTTCTTCATCTCTTCTTCTCTTGTTTTCTCTCTTACCCACAAAAAACCCACTTCATTTCAACCCTTAAATGTCGCCGCCGCTGAGTTAAATCTCGTGAACCCTAAGCTTCCGCCGAGGAGTCTCTCTCTTACATCGTCGAAGAAATTCGAAGGATCTTCCGATTTGATTCATCTCCGATACCATATGGGTCCTGTACTTTCTTCTTCTCCGATCAACATCTATGTTATTTGGTACGGACGGTGGTCTCGGCCGCATAAAGCCCTAATCAGAGATTTCTTAAATTCAATCTCCGAATCGAAAGCTCCTTCACCCTCCGTCGCTGAGTGGTGGCGCACCGCTTCACTCTACACAGATCAAACCGGAGCAAACGTATCTCGATCTGTTCTAATCGGCGGTGAATACTCCGATTCGAAATACTCACACGGTAAACACTTAACCCGTCTCTCGATTCAAGATGTTATCGCCACCGCCGCGAGATCCGCTTCTTTTCCGGTGGATCATAAGAACGGTATGTATCTCGTCTTAACCTCACACGACGTAACGATGCAAGATTTTTGCCGCGCCGTTTGTGGGTTTCATTACTTTACTTTTCCGTCGATGGTTGGTTACACGATGCCTTACGCTTGGGTTGGTTTATCGGGAAAACAATGTCCGGAGGTTTGTGCTTATCCGTTTGCTTTACCGGGATATATGGGTCACGGTGGTCCCGGTGAACTCCGGCCACCGAACGGAGAAACGGGTGTTGATGGGATGGTGAGTGTGATTGGGCATGAGTTAGCGGAGGTTGTTTCGAATCCTTTGATTAATGCTTGGTACGCCGGTGAAGATCCGACGGCGCCGACGGAGATCGGAGATTTATGTGAAGGGTTGTACGGAAGCGGCGGAGGAGGAGGGTATATTGGTCAAGTGATGCAAGATAGAGAAGGGAAGACGTTTAATATGAATGGAAGAAGAGGAAGAAAGTTTCTTGTTCAATGGATTTGGAACCCTAATTTAAAAGCTTGCTCTGGTCCTAACTCAATGGACTAGAGAAAGATGAAGAAGATGATGATGATGATGATGATTAAGTAAACACTATTAGTATTAGAGTTTAGTTTTGGTGGTGAGAATTAGATTAGTAGTGTAACATTAAATTATTTTCTGTTTAATTATATAATTATTTCTTTTTGATATTATATATATATTTCATAGAAATGCTTTTTGTTCTTGAAGAATGAATCTTTGATTTTTCAAATGCTTTTTTTGTGTTGAGAACTTTTTATGTTTGAATTCAAATGTAACATAATACATTCGTCCGCCTTTTCCGTGTGCTTCGACGTCTTTTACTACGTTCGTAGATCTATTTAATCCGAAGGTCAATGTTATTTGAAAATTTTGAAGATTGATATACTGTTTTGAAAATAATTTTTTCGTAACGATTAGGGTAGTGCATTCAAGTTTTGGATCGAGTCGGATTGGAGTATTTGGATAGGGGCATTTACGAACCGAATTAGACTCGGATGAATTTTGAATTGGTTCGATTCATATCAATTTGTGTTCGGATCGGTTTTTTGAAATTTTTAGTGGATTTGAAATGCAAAAAAGCTCAAAAATACGAATAATCCGAAAAAAGTTGAACCGATTAACTCTAAAACAAATAAAATAATAGGAAAATTTAATATTTTTTTATAAAACTATATCTTTATGTATATATTAATTCTGATATCTCGGGTATCATTTTGGTTTATGTTCGAATACCCAAAATAATATTGAATTGGAACCGTTCGAATTTTAAAAAATGATTGGTTCAATCCAAATCCAGTTCAATTTTCGAGTTTTAGATTTTTTGTCCAATCCTAATAACGACGATTTAGTAGAGTTTAAGTCGGTGCTCAGAATTAGATCAGTAACATTAGTTATTTTTGTTTCTTTTTATAGTTTTTTTTTCACCATTTCTTTTTTATAGTTATTTATTTCGAAAAATATAAATTTTATAGAAATGTTTTTTTTGTTCCTGAAGAATGAATCTTGATTTTTAAATGCTTTTGTGTTTCAGAACTTTTTCATGTTTGAATTCAATTTTTCTTGATATTTTATCTGCAACCGTTTAAATAGTTATCGATTTCAATAAATGTGAGTGACCGATAAATAAGAAGAGTATAAATATATATAGTTCACATGTCTTTTGAATAGTTAAGGAAAAGACAAAATAATAAAATTTAATAAGGTTCGTTGGATTGAGGACTGACATGATCTGCAGAACCGAATCTTAAAACTCTTACAAAGTAAGATTCTTAATTAGTCATTTAATAATTGCAATTAGATTTTTACTTGTCGGATAATATAGTTATGAATGATCAACTTTTTCATATTTTTAATTTAAGTTACTCTAAGACCATCTCCAATAATTAGATACTCACTTAATATCTAAAACAATTTTTTAACTAAAAATTAATTCGTGGGTCGTACAGAGTATCTAAAATTACACATCTCTTTTAGATACGGTTCCAAAAGTTTCTAAAATTAGATACAGTTTCTAACATTTTGGATATTTTTGATTTTAATAATAAGATGAATACTCACTTAAAAACTCCAATGGATATTTATTGGAAGTGCTCTAACAACCGGAACTTTTCACGAACAACACAAGCGTATATTGTTTTTTCTTTTTTTTTGCCTATGCCAATTTTGTTTTGTATGTTTTATGCAACTTTTTCTAAAAATGTTGAAAATATTTTTCATAATTTGATTAGATTCGGAACATTCTCACCTCTAGCTCTTATACGAGAGGCTCTGCTTCTATTACCAATCAAACATCCAATACTAAAAAACTAAAGTGTTACCATATGTTGCAATGTGAAGAAAAAGACTTTACTCAAGCGGTTGTGACAATTGAGAGAGAGTGTGACTCAGTGTGTGTGTGTGTTTTACTGAACAACAACAGCTAAGAAAGTGGCCCATTAAAAGCTACAATCATTATCAAAAATGTCAAGTGGAAAATGCATTCATTACAATTCATTATTCAAAAAAAAAAAAAAAATTCTCTTCACTTTTTCTTTTGTTCCTAGAGTATCTCCAATTCAATTTCGAAATTTATTCGAAAATAGAGTTTATAGGTTTATAAACCGGAAAACAAACAGAAACGTCTCCGGAGTCAATAGCCCACAAAAAGAGAAACTAAGCTGACGGAAAAAATAAATTTCCTCGGAGCCAAATAAAAAACAGGAAAACGATAAAGAAAAGCCATAAAAGACATTGATGCCTCAGATTTGTAGATCCAAAGCAAACCGAAAATATCCAAAATTCCCGAAGCACCGAAACCAAACACTACTAAACCTATGACAATAGTCCATATTTGGAGTAAGAAATAAAGTTAGTCTATATGTTAAAGAATCATATTGGTTATTCCACTTTGGAATAATACATTAGAACAAAACAATTTTATTTTAGAATCATTTAACTTTTGTTTAAAAAATGGGGTTTTACAATGGAGATTTGCTTGACTATGGAATGACAAAATGTAGATAATTTATTTTTGGCAATTCATGTTGCTCACACATTATGTTGTAAGGATTCAAAATTTAGTTTTTACGCATATGCTTTATCATTGCTTAGCTACGGTAGACAATGTTTAGAAATAGGACTAGTAAGTTTAGCATATTTGATTAGACAAATCTTTCTTCTGTCAACGACTTTGATTTAATAAAAACGGTTCAGAAATCTTAATCGGAAGAACAATGTTTACATAACAATTAATATGCGGCACTATACAAGCACTACGTGCTAATTTATCCGTCTTATCATTTAAACTATCATTTAAACTACAAGGAATAGACGAAATATTGAAATTTGATTAGACACATCTTAACAAATGCATTTTTCATAAACTGCTTATCTTAGATGTAGAGGGAACATATTTAATATTTTTACAATTATTATTTTTTCCATTTTTTCGAAAACTAATATTTTGAATAGTGACAATGGATTGTGTGGTGCTATTCAAATAAATTGTGGAAACCCCTTAGTCTAGTGGTAAAGGATTTAAAGACTTGTGCACCGGTATGGAGTTCGAATCATAGAGAATGCAATTTCTTGCATATTTTCAGGTGCGAGCTTCAGAAGATTTCATAGTACTACATGCAGAGTCGTTCGTTGTGGTCTCGTGTGTTGCAGAGAGAGCTTGTCCATCAAAGATGTCATACATGCAGAGCCGGATCCAGGTGTTACAGGGAGAGCTGCATCGTGGATTTATTTGTGAAATAGTTTATCTTAATCGTATATGTTGCAAATAGCGTCTGATTGTTCATCATTTATAATAGAGTTAAAATAAAAATATAAATGATGTTGTGAATTTCAGTTAGATTATTGTTAAAGAAAATCAAGTGAGTTAAATTGTACGTTACGGTTAATGCGAGGAAAAATTTATATTGCAGAATAAGTACGATTCTATTCTCATTTACAATGTCTTATTATTTATGTTGGGGGTTAAAATGAAGAAAATATATCTAACTAATTAAAAAGAGCTAATAATAGCTTCTAAAGGTGTCCACCTAAGCCATCAACCAAAACACTCCTCCTTATGCCACATCAGATCCGAACGACATGTTGTTTCCAGAACAGACGCCCTTCTGTTTACAAAATACATTCTCAGCTAAAAAAAACAACATCCATTCTTCTCGCTCTTCTGGGCATCAAGGCCCATCAGCTATCCCCAGTCCAACATTATAAGT
>OVAN01000841.1:26087-49438 GCA_900406275.1 Anastatica hierochuntica | reverse complement strand
AACACATTTAATCCTTAACATATTTGACCCCACCTAATGATTCTTACACCAATATCATCCAAATTAATCTAAAATTTTTAATATCATGTTCTTAATTAAATATTTAATAGAAATAAAAGAATTTATTTATTTACGTAAAATAGAAAAAAAAAAGTTTACACGAATTGGAAATTTTGAATATTTGCCAGATGTTAATAATCTGATCGATTAGTTACATGTGTCGAAATCTCGTGAATTATAATTTGACGACGTGCTAACTCATATCAACGCATTCCGCTTTATATAATAATATTTTTATTTTTATGGATCTTATTATACAAAAATAAGAGTTATTTTCAAAAAACTTATAATGCTATTGAAAGTTGAAAATTGAAACCACAAACAAGAGTTATTTAATTTTTTTATAATTTAAATCTAATATTTACAAAACAAAAAGGAGAAGTTGATATTTATTCATATGAATTTTGTGTTAATTTATCTCAAAATAGCAAAAAACCAAAAGAAAGAAAAATAAATAAATATACAAAATAGTGATTTACAAATTATAAAATAAAACCACTCCCTCTTCCTCCTCATCTTCTTCTTCATCACTTACTCTCACCAAACTCACACCATCTCATCACCCTAATCTCTCACACAGGAGAGAGAGACAATGAAGCGTCTTCTTCTTCTTCTTCTCCTCCTCTTCCACATTTCACATTCCTTCACTGTCGATAGACCAATCTCCGATCACCGTGCCCTTCTCTCACTTAAAACCTCTCTCATCGGCGGCGCCGGAGATGACTCAAACTCGCCTCTCACCTCCTGGAAAGAATCCACCAGCTTCTGTACATGGACTGGTGTCACGTGCGACGTTTCTCGCCGGCACGTGACATCTCTTGACCTCTCCGGCCTAAACCTCTCCGGTACTCTCTCTCCAGATATATCTCGTTTACGTCTTCTTCAGAATCTCTCACTCGCTGAAAATCAAATCTCCGGTCCAATACCGCCGGAAATTTCGAACCTTTCCGACCTCCGTCACCTAAACCTCTCCAACAACGTCTTCAACGGTTCGTTTCCCGACGAAATCTCATATGGGTTAGTGAACCTCCGTGTTCTCGATGTCTACAACAACAACTTAACCGGAGATTTGCCGGAGTCCGTCACGAATCTGACTCAGCTCCGTCATCTTCACCTCGGCGGAAACTACTTCGCCGGTCGGATTCCGTCGTCTTATGGAAGCTGGCCGGTTATCGAGTACTTAGCTGTTTCCGGCAACGAGTTAATCGGAAAAATCCCACCGGAGATCGGAAACCTCACGACTCTCCGGGAACTTTACATCGGCTACTACAACGCTTTCGAAGACGGTCTTCCTCCGGAGATCGGAAATCTCTCGGAGCTCGTCCGTTTCGACGCCGCTAATTGCGGATTAACCGGCGAGATTCCGCCGGAGATCGGGAAACTTCAGAATCTCGATACGCTTTTCCTTCAAGTGAATGTCTTCTCCGGTCCGTTAACTTGGGAGCTAGGAACTCTCTCGAGCTTAAAATCAATGGATTTGTCTAACAACATGTTCACCGGAGAGATTCCGGCGAGTTTCTCAGAGCTAAAGAACCTCACGCTTTTGAATCTCTTCAGAAATAAACTCCACGGTGAGATACCGGAGTTCATCGGAGATTTGCCGGAGTTAGAAGTTTTACAGCTTTGGGAAAACAATTTCACCGGAAGCATACCGGAGAAATTAGGGGAAAACGGAAAACTCAACCTCGTTGATCTCTCTTCCAACAAACTCACCGGAACTTTACCGCCGAACTTGTGCTCCGGTAACAATTTAGAAACTTTAATCACTCTCGGCAACTTTCTCTTTGGTTCGATTCCTGAATCTCTCGGCAAATGTGAGTCCTTGACCCGGATCCGAATGGGCGAAAATTTCTTAAACGGGTCAATCCCTAAAGGACTATTCGGGTTACCGAAACTAACCCAAGTGGAGCTCCAGAATAATTACCTCACCGGCGAATTACCGATCGCCGGAGATGTTTCCGTCAATCTCGGTCAGATCACTTTATCAAACAATCAGCTTTCAGGTCCATTACCTCCGGCGATCGGAAACTTCACCGGAGTTCAGAAACTCCTCCTCGACGGTAACAAGTTCGACGGTCCGATTCCTTCGGAAGTCGGAAAGCTTCAGCAGCTGTCGAAGATTGACTTCAGCCACAACTTGTTTTCCGGGCGAATTGCGCCGGAGATTAGCCGTTGCAAGCTCTTGACTTTCGTCGATTTGAGCCGGAATGAGCTCTCCGGCGAGATCCCGAATGAGATCACTAATATGAGGATATTGAATTACTTGAATCTGTCGAGAAACCATCTCGTTGGATCGATTCCAAGCTCGATTTCGTCGATGCAGAGCTTAACATCGCTTGATTTCTCTTATAACAACCTCTCCGGTTTAGTCCCGGGGACCGGACAATTCAGTTACTTCAACTACACATCGTTCTTAGGCAATGCTGATCTTTGCGGTCCTTATCTCGGTCCTTGTAAAGACGGTGTTGCCAAAGTAAGTCATGGTAAAGGATCTTTATCGGCTTCTATGAAGCTATTGCTTGTCCTTGGACTACTCGTTTGTTCGATTGCATTTGCGGTTGTAGCTATAATCAAAGCTAGATCGTTGAAAAAGGCGAGCGAGTCACGCGCTTGGAAGTTAACCGCTTTTCAAAGACTAGATTTCACTTGTGACGATGTGTTGGATTCTCTTAAAGAAGACAACATTATAGGCAAAGGAGGCGCTGGAATTGTCTATAAAGGTACAATGCCTAACGGTGATCAAGTCGCGGTTAAAAGACTCGCGGCAATGTCCCGAGGTGGCTCTTCCCACGATCACGGATTCAATGCGGAGATTCAAACCTTAGGAAGGATAAGACATAGGCACATTGTGAGGCTTTTAGGCTTTTGCTCAAACCATGAGACGAATCTGCTTGTCTATGAGTACATGCCTAATGGTAGTCTCGGCGAAGTTCTTCACGGTAAGAAAGGAGGACATTTGCATTGGGACATACGTTACAAGATTGCGATTGAAGCTGCGAAAGGACTCTGTTATCTTCATCATGATTGTTCTCCATTGATTGTTCATAGAGATGTTAAATCGAACAATATCCTCCTCGATTCGAACTTTGAAGCTCATGTTGCTGACTTTGGTCTCGCTAAATTCCTTCAAGATTCGGGTACTTCTGAATGTATGTCTGCCATTGCTGGCTCTTATGGCTACATCGCTCCAGGTAATCGAAACCGAACTCGAAAAAGTTTCGAACTTTAGGATCTCTTGCTCTGTTTTTCAATATCTTGCTCTGCTTTTAAACTAACATTATGGTCTCTTGCTCTGTTTTTAAACTAACTTCATGATCTCTTGCTCTGTTTTTATGTAAAGGTTCTAACTTTATGATCTCTTGCTCTGTTTTTAAACTAACTTCATGATCTCTTGCTCTGTTTTTATGTAAAGATTCTAATCTCTTACTCTGTTTTTTCTGTAAAGTTTCTAACTTTATGATCTCTTGCTCTGTTTTTAGAATATGCGTATACGTTGAAGGTTGATGAGAAGAGCGATGTGTATAGTTTCGGTGTGGTTCTTTTAGAATTAGTCACCGGAAAAAAACCCGTCGGAGAATTTGGTGATGGTATCGATATCGTGCAATGGGTTCGGAACATGACTGATTCAAACAAAGACTCTGTTCTTAAAGTGATTGATCAGAGGCTTTCTTCGATTCCTATTCACGAAGTGACTCACGTTTTCTACGTTGCTATGCTCTGTGTTGAAGAACAAGCTGTTGAAAGACCGACGATGAGAGAAGTTGTTCAGATTCTCACCGAGATCCCGAAGATGCCGACTGATAAGTCAACGCCGGAGAATGAGCTATCGCCAAAGTCCGGCGGTCTAGGTCCGCCGAATCTCCTCAATCTCTGAGAGTTCTTTCCGGTGGTGATCTTTAGGGTTCCGGTAGAAGGGCAAATTAGTCATTTTGAAGAAATGTTTTTAGCGGGTGAGATTTGGTTTGTTTAATTAGTTTATTTACCGCTTTAATTCTGGTTTGTGTTTTTTTTGGTCCGGTTAGTTTTTGGTTTTTGACTATTTGCAAGTGTGTTTGTCTATTTTTTTTTGGTTTATTATGTTAAATTCGGCTCTATTTAGTTTGTAATTTTTATCGAATGAAGATGTACAGTTAAATTTAATGAAGGAGAATGTTAATTTCCAAAATATGAAATTTTAATTTCTTAATAGTGAATGTCTTCACTCTTGCATGTGTCTTGCCTTCATTATTTGAAAAATCAATATTATTTAGTGTTTGGGAATATAAATATTTTGCAACTTGATTTTCTATTTGTTGAGTTAGTTGTAATTAATATTTTTTAGTGGAAAAGAAAAAATAAACTAAAAAAATCGCAAATCCTTAATCACTTGGTGCTTTTTCTCAGGACAATCTTTGTATTCAAATATCATTTCATGAGTTGGCTTCGATTTATGAACATGATATAAAGAGTAAGAGTGAGAGTGAACATCTAACGACGTTAGAGAGTGAAAGGAAGAAGGTCCATAAAGTTGACTTTAAAACTTCCAGAAATAGAATGGATAGAAGTTGGTAAATGAAAATGTGGTCGTCGTGGTCACAGAAACGGAGCCAACAACAATCGGAACTAAAGACCTTCACAAATTGTTCTTTTTCGGTTAATCATAGTTTTAGTTTAATATGTCTTCCTTTTAAGCTTATACTATCTTTATGTATATTTCTTAACTTTTAAAAACTATATGACAGAAAGTTATATTATCTTGTATTTTCATTTTTGCAATTTAAATCAAAAGCTTTTTAACAAACGAAAAAATTAATAATCGGTGTGCATCAATCTTAAACATATTACAACATGCGGCAAAAAGTAAGGGAAATCAAATGTATGTTGCAGGGGAACAATGATTGGTTTGGAGTTAATATGAAGAAGGTAAGAAAGTGAAACCTACCTCACTCTCAAATATTTCTCTCCACATGCAAATTTAATATCTACAAATCTAAAGTCTTAAATGGTTTTTATTGATGAGATCTCTTTGTCTTTACTCTTTTCCCTTCTCATGAAGCAATTTCTAGTCTATGTAAAGCATTTATGATTACACCATCACACACCAAGTTTGCTATATCTATGAACTATGATTCTTTTGTAACTATACTCTCTAGGGCTCTAAGAACATCTCCATCCTAGAATCCTTAACCCAAAAATCTTTAACTATTCACGGACACGTGGCGGTCCATGATTGGCCGAAAATTTTGTTTTTTTTTTAATAATTAAATGGTGGGACCCATGAATAGTTAAGGATTTTTTGAGAGGTTCATGGATGGAGATGCCCTAAGCACGTAACTAGAATATTGTACAAATCTTTGAAAACAATATACAAAAGAAAATATAAAGGTATACACACACATACATCACTTAGTGTCCATGGAAAATTCATATTCGATATATATGAATCACAAAGGTAAAAAGAAAAAGGAAATAGCTAAATGTCTTTTCATTTCAGCTTTATATTCCAACATTATGCGTAATTTTCGGAAAATGAAATACTACAAAACTTTCTAATCTCAAGAGAATATTCACATATGACAACTCATAAGCACTGAAAATAAGACTCCAAAAATTTTTAAATTTTATTTACTTTGTATCTACGCTACATGACTATCACTTGTATATAAAGGAGGCTCTCATTTCAAATAAAGCAAACATAGGCTTCTAATTCTTGATTTTACAGAAAAAAATTAGTTTTAGAAAACAATCCATTTAAAAAAAATCTACAAAATCGATTTATTTTTTGCTCTCTCGATTGCCATTTTCGTTAAATATGCGATTCTCACCGCGGGTTTGTATGCAACACACACGTAAATATCAAAACATTTCTGTTCGTATGTTTTAGGTTTCTACTAGGATTGAAAATGTCACGTGGATTGTGGAAAAAAATCAGAGACACGTTGAAAAGAAAGGAGTGCACTAAAGTGTGTATGAAATCAAACATTCTAACTTTTGAATTTTACAAAAAAAAAATCTTAAATTTTGAACAAATATATAATTGCGAATCCAAAGCAAAACTTTAGCTTTCTATGTCTTTAATTGGGTTATAATACAAATTATTATCATTTCGAACAAGGCTCAAAAATTGAATGGCCACATGTGTCTTTTTTTTTTACCGAAATCTCATGTCATTAAACTGGAAACGAACTTTATGGAGAAAGCCGACTAGCCACACGTGTCTCCTTTAGCATTCTTCACATGATAAATCCCAAATCATCACGAGACTCATAATAAGGATACACACTTTCTCCTCTTCTTTGTTTTCCTTTTTTGCATATTTCTCTCCTTTTGTTGCGTGCTAATGGTTTTGTAATCTAATAAACTTTTCAAAATGAGATATCACACGAGAAACATACTTACAAACATCGTCTGAATCATTAGTTGTTCATATTGTATTTAGCTAAATGATCACTAGAACAGTAATGGGCTCTTCTTTTCAAGATGAAAGCCTATAACCACCAAGGACTTTCATCGTAGAATTTATTGCACTTAACAGTATTTTTTCGATGTTTAATATCTGTTACATTTCTCGCATTATGAACACTATCGTAGATGATATTGCCAAAAAGTTAAGGTTGAAATTACTTATGTAAGCACCGCAGTTGCCAATTTGCTTATCCTAAAAGGAAAAACGCCGAGAGGTTGAGAGACGAAAACACTCTAATGTCCCACCAAGTAACTTACCGATGAATGAGAAAGCAATTTTGTTTGCATAACGCTACTATATCCTATAGAATTATACACTATCCATATCATTTTATGCGCATGCAAGACCAATCTTTGTGTCTATCTAACTTAAGAATCACCAAAAGAAACAAAACAATAGAACTCTAAGTAGAGGATACAACTCGACCACAACACAATAAGTGGAGGAGAGTGTCATTGACTAGTGGATAAGAAAGTTAGATAAGAGACAAAAGGGGGCAGTTCAACAACCTTCTAAAGTTATGGCCATATATAATTAATAACATTATTAATTGTACTTTTCTTAAAAAGATGGCTCCAAATAATTTATTTTGTCCTTCAACAAAACTTAAGATATGATAGTAGTAATTTTGATTGTTAATAAATTAACATTTTATCGTAAAAAAAGTGTAGTACTTCTTGTTGTAGGGTTATAATTAAGAAGACATTTATTTGAAGTAAGGAAAATCAAAACATTTTGAAAAGAGAGATGTTAACTAAAAAGAACACTTAAAAATTCAGACAGGAGAGTCTTCACGGCGACGTACTCTTTCCGGTGATTTGCATATTCCAAAGTTTCTTTTTAAATAAAAGAGTTAAATCCAGATCGATAACGAACTAGACCTAACCCCTGAGTGTGAGGCCAGCCCACGGATAGACTCCTTCACTCGGTATTCAAATGAGCCGGAAACAATGACCCATATCCGTGTGGATGAGCAAAGAAAATGTGACTTAGTTTCCGCAGCAAGAAGATCGAACCCAAAATATTTTAGCATCCAAAGTCCGTCCACTACCGGACCACAAAACTCGCTCACATATTCCAAAGTTGTAAGATAAGAAAATAAAACTTTTAAAAATTAAATGCTGTAGTAAGTTTTTATATTGGTCACAAGTAAATGTTGTAAGTTAATACTCATTTTAATGCTAATTAAACAGAAGCCTCAAATTCCAATGTGGTTTTGACTTCTAGTGTCTCCCACCAAGTGGGTTTGCTACATTTAATCCCAATATTAATTTTACAATTGCATCAAAATTAATGACATTGCCCTATCTTCTTTATTTCTTCTAGAAATTCTCTAAATTCAAACTAAATGCATAAGACAACATTGGTGTAGAGAGAGTGAATGAAGTTGAGAGAGAGTAGAAGACTGTGTGTCACTGTTAAATCATCTTTAATTAATCTTGAGATTAGACATTATCTGTGCCTAACTAAAGACTTGAAGAAGAGTTAACCTAAAGTCAATACATTACCTAACATTCTCTGTTCTCCATGCATCTATTCAAAAGTATATACTATATCATCATTTTATTATTTCATTATTTTGTCTTGCAAAATACATAAATGAAATGCCAAGCGAAAACATGTATGGAGTGAAGCATAATATATTCCTCAGACCAGATAAAGTACTCGTATTTGGAGAGTCAATCTCTCTAAACGCTGTTTAAATTCTTGGTTTAAGAAATCAGTTTAGTTAATTTGTAGGGTTTTTACTAAAGCATAATATATTGAAATGCAAAGGCAAACTAAAGAACATTATTGTTATTTTAAGGTAACCTAAATCTCTTACGTTCTAGTTTACTTCCGCATCCGAGTTGAATGCGGGTTTTCGTAGTTTGTTCATGCAGTTTCTTAATGGAACTAAAGTGCAAAGTTTAAGCGGTTTAGGAAGTCGGGTTTTTGAGGTTATAAATACATGTGCTAGGTTTTGAAATTATCATTCACACGAATAATAAGAAAACCCTAACGGGTGTTTAGTGTTTACCTCAATCTTTACTCTCTCTTCTGTTTAGGTTAACTCGTGATATTTAATAATAATTATAATACAAACAATGACAAACCTTAGTAGAGTCCAAAGACTGTCTAAACTAATTGGAAGAAGGGTGAAACATGAACTTACGTCCACGTTAATATATGATCTCTTTTTGGTTAAAGAGTTATGATAATTTGCGTGTTCGTATTCTTACTTTCGGTTTTGTGGATGAAAATACAAAAAAAAAGATTTGTGACATTTGAACTCATGCTTTGCTCGCACTTCGCTTTCTTCACAACCTTACCGTTATAATTCTAATTATAATCAAATATGTTAGTAGTGACAAAACTTCAATTCTGATTACCAAATACAAATGATCTTTCAAGATTAGTGGATTATACCAAACATACACTAGTTTAAGTATTTTTGTTAGGTCTACCAAATTTTATTTAAACACCCAAAAGCAACATTAAATTTTATTGAACTCACTCGCTTTTTATATTAAATGATGTTTAAAGTCCAATTAAAGAACCACCAACTTTCATTTAGAGCATCTCCAAAAGAGTCTCTAAATCGTCAAATATAAAGATTTTTGCTCTCAAAAAAGAAATTTCAAAATTTCAAATTTGAAGTTTTGAGTAGTAAAACTTCATATTTGAAGTTTCATTCTCAAAACTTCAAATTTGAAGTTTCATAGTTTTTATTTTCATTTTAGTCCCTACAATTACACATAATATTTTTTATTCTTATAAGTTTTTTTGTTTATCGTTTTAATACTTAAATATTTTATATCTTATAATATTTCAAATATTTTCTTATAAATGTAATTTTTACACATAAAATTAAATAAAACTTCAAATAAGACTAAAAATATTTTATAACTAGACTTGTACGACAACAATATTATAACTAGATTTTATGGAATAGTGTGATATTTTTCTTGAAATTTAATATTTTATTTTGTAATTCTATGTGAAATTTTAATATTTTAGTGTAACTTTTGATTAATTAATATTATTGTGATAATTTTGTAGTTGTGTTAGTTATTTATAAATGTTTAATGGATTTAAATTAGTTATGATAAATATTAGGACCACAATGTAAAATACAAATATTTTTGAAATTAAATTTGAAGTACTGTTTTTGGAGAAGAACATCTCCGAACTTCAAATACGAAGTTTTGGAAACTTCAAAATGAAAATACTTTTTGGAGATGCTCTTAATTTATCTATTTTTTCATAAAAACAACATTAAATAAAGTTACTTCAATCAATAAAATTACTCCCACCCTTTTGTATTAGATTAGATTTAGATGGTGTTTTAGAAGATTTTCTTTTTTTCAAAATAGATGTTGTTTTCACATTTTTATGCAAAAAATTAATGTTATTCGGTGTTTTTAACTATTAGTAGTATGCAATTTGATTTTATGTTGGTTGGATGAATTGTAGTTATTGAAAAAGAGATAAACTAAATAAAAGTTAATGAAAACACCAAATAAAAATGCCGAATATTAAACAACATAACATAAATGACTACAATTACCGAATAACATTGAATTTGTATATAAAATTTTGGAACACCATTTAATCGAAAAATACTTTTAAAACATCACTTAAATCGAAAAACGGAGTGTATACTATTTTGGGGTTTTCAAAGAGTGAACACTAGTAAAAGTTAGTGCCGTGGCCACCCGGACTGCCTTAAATGGTAAGAATACGTGGAGTATCGTGGGCCTCGTGAAATTAGTCTGTGGACCTAAAAAATATTTGGAATCACCCACGATTATCAAAAAAAAAAAAGAAAAAAACAATGTGTGAACACTAGTAAAAGTTAGATTCCCTTTCAACTAATTATCTCTAGACTCGAAACGATTGAATTTTCAACAAAAAACTGTCACTTACACTTAAACTTGCTTCTCCATGTGAATCAACCCAAAAAGAAAAAACAAAAGAATTAAAGATTCATTTGAAAAACCTTTAAATCTCTTAATCTTTAAAATCTTTAAACATTACTTCACTCTCTATTTGCAATGAAGATTCTATGATCAGATTCTTTCTCCTCACAACACAATGATCACCATCACTACTTCTTCACTCTCATTGTCTTTCTTCTCTCTACTTCTTCTTCTTCTCTCTTGTTTTCTCCAAGTTTCTTCTAATGGAGACGCTGAGATATTGAGTCGGGTTAAAAAGACCCGTCTTTTTGACCCGGATGGTAATTTAAATGATTGGATCATAACCGGAGATAACCGGAATCCATGTAACTGGTCAGGGATTACTTGCGACATCACTAACACTACCTCCGTCGTCACGGCCATAGATCTCACCGGATATGGAATCTCCGGTGAATTTCCTTATGGGTTTTGTCGTATCCACACACTCATCAATCTCACTCTTTCTCAAAACGATTTCAACGGTACGATCAATCCTTCATCTCTCTCACTCTGTTCTCGACTCCAAGTTTTGATCCTCAACGTTAACAACTTCTCCGGGAAGTTACCGGAATTTTCGCCGGAGTTTCGTCGTTTACGCGTCCTTGAGCTTGAATCGAATCTTTTCTCCGGCGAGATTCCCCAGAGTTACGGGAGATTCAGTGCTTTACAAGTTCTGAACCTTAACGGTAACTCGCTCGACGGAATCGTTCCGGCGTTTCTGAATAATCTGACCGAGTTGNTCGAGCCGAGTCCGATTCCGTCGTCGTTTACGAATCTAACGAAGCTGAGTTATCTCCGGTTAACGAACTCGAATCTCGTCGGAGAAATTCCGGAATCTATCGGGAATCTAATTTTGCTAGAGAATCTCGATTTAGCTATGAATGGACTCACCGGAGAAATACCGGAAAGTATCGGAAAACTCGAATCGGTTTATCAGATTGAGTTATTCGACAATCGATTATCCGGAAAGTTACCGGAGTCTATCGGAAATTTAACGGCTATGAGGAATTTTGATGTCTCGCAGAATAATCTCTCCGGTGAATTACCGGAGAAGATCGCTGCTTTGGAACTAATCTCTTTCAATCTCAACGACAATTTCTTCACCGGAGAGTTACCGGACGTTTTGGCTATGAACCCGAATCTCTTCGAATTCAAGATCTTCAACAACAGTTTCACGGGTAAGTTACCTCGGAATTTCGGAAGATTCTCCGGAATATCCGAATTCGACGTATCAACGAACAAATTCTCCGGCGAATTGCCGCCGTATCTCTGTTATCGAAAGGAGCTTGAGAAGATCATCACTTTCGGGAATCGATTAAGCGGCGAGATTCCGGAATCTTACGGCGATTGTCATTCGCTTAATTACATACGAATGGCGGATAACAAACTTTCCGGCGAAGTTCCGATTAAGTTTTGGGAGCTTCCTTTTACTCGTATCGAGCTAGCTAATAATCAGTTACAAGGTTCGATTCCTCCGTCGATATACAAAGCTCGTAACTTATCCCAGCTTGAACTCTCCGGTAACAACTTCTCCGGTTCGATTCCCGCCAAAATTTGCGATCTCAGAGAACTCAGAGTCGTCGATCTTAGTCGCAACCGCTTCTCAGGATCTCTTCCGTCTTGCATCAACCAATTGAAGAATCTCGAGCGAATGGAGTTGCAGGAGAATATGCTCGACGGCGAGATTCCGAGTACGGTGAGTTCGTGCACTGAGTTAACCGAGTTGAATCTTTCTAACAACCGTTTCCGCGGCGGAATACCACCGGAACTCGGTGATTTACCGGTTTTGAACTATCTGGATCTCTCTAACAACCAACTCACCGGCGAGATTCCGCCGGAGCTTTTGAAGTTGAAACTGAATCAGTTCAATCTCTCCGGTAACAAACTGTACGGAAAGATCCCTCCTGGATTTCGCCAAGACATTTTTCTACCGGGTTTATTGGGTAACCCGGATCTCTGTGGCCCGAATTTGGATCCGATTCAACCGTGCCGACCCAAACCCGAAGGCCGGTATATCCTCGCCATCTCCATCGTCTGCATCGTCGCATTAACCGGAGCTTTGGTTTGGCTTTTCGTCAAAACTAAACCGTTATTCAAGAGAAAACCGAAACGGACCAACAATGTAACCATTTTCCAACGGATCGGGTTTACCGAGGCGGACATATACCCGCAATTAACCGAAGATAACTTAATCGGGTCGGGCGGGTCGGGTTTGGTTTACAAAGTGAAACTCAAAACAGGTCAAATGCTCGCGGTTAAGAAACTCCGGGGAGGACCTGGTCAAAAACCCGAATCCGAATCCGTTTTTAGATCCGAGGTAGAGACTTTGGGTCGGGTTAGACACGGAAACATCGTGAAGCTTCTCATGTGCTGCAACGGCGAGAAGTTTCGGTTTTTAGTGTACGAATTCATGGAAAACGGCAGCTTGGGTGACGTTTTGCATTTAGAGAAAGAACATCCTGCCGTTTCTTCGCTTGATTGGACGACGCGGTTTTCGATCGCCGTTGGCGCAGCTCAGGGACTTGCTTATCTACATCATGACTGTGTTCCGGCGATTATTCATCGTGACGTCAAAAGCAATAACATATTGTTGGACCATGAGATGAAGCCACATGTTGCCGATTTCGGTTTAGCTAAACCGTTTAAGACAGAAGATGGCGATGGTGTCTCAATGTCGTGTGTTGCTGGATCCTACGGCTACATTGCTCCGGGTTAGAATCCTAATCCCATTTTATTTATCACCAAACCGAAAAATCGAATATCTGCGTTGTTAATAATCTCATATCGTTCTTTTGTGGTTGTAGAATACGGTTATACGTCCAGGGTGAATGAGAAGAGCGATGTGTATAGCTTCGGGGTTGTGTTACTAGAGTTGCTAACGGGAAAAAGACCGAATGATTCGTCTTTTGGAGAGAATAAAGACATTGTTAAGTTCGCAATGGAAGCAACTTTAAGTTTTCCTTCTTCATCACCGGAAGACGAAGCCATGACTCGAAGTTCGCCTAGACATTTTAAAGATCTTAGCAAGCTTGTGGATCCAAAGATGAAACCTTCCGCAAAAGAGTACGAAGAGATAGAGAAAGTTCTTGACGTTGCATTGCTTTGTACATCGTCGTTTCCTATTAATAGGCCTACCATGAGGAAAGTAGTAGAGTTGCTTAAAGAGAAAAAACCACTAGAGTAATACGATGTCGCTTTATTCTGAATATTAATACTAATTAATATTTAAAACAACAGGCCCATTAAACAAACAAGCCCATTAAACAAACAGGCCCATTATATATACAAAGGCTTGATTCTGAAGGGCCTTGTCACTATCACTTGTCTTCAATTTAGGGCTTCAGAGACGACCACGTTGCCTCTTATCACCAAACAACCGCCATTGACGATCTTCTTCTTCATCGTCATCGACGCGATCGAAGATTATCAATCAATCAATTAGGGAGAAATCTGAAAACGTTAGCCACAGGTTTTAGATCAATGGCGTCTAAAGTAATCTCTTCCACAATCCGTCGAGCTTTAACTACCAGGCCATACGGTGCTGTTTCTCATCGTCACCACTTATCGACGGCCGCCGCCGCCGCTACTACTACTGCAACTTCGACGGCGGTTGATTCTAAAGCGGATGAATCGGGGATCGTGATGAAAGGAGTTCGAATTTCAGGTAGGCCTCTTTATCTGGATATGCAAGCAACGACTCCGCTTGATCCTAGGGTATTAGATGCAATCAATGCTTCTTCGATCAACGAATATGGGAATCCTCACTCGCGTACGCATCTTTACGGTTGGGAAGCTGAGAACGCCGTCGAGGTGGCTCGAATCCAGGTCGCGAAACTCATCGGAGCTTCACCTAAAGAGATCGTGTTCTTATCAGGCGCGACGGAGGCGAATAACACGGCGGTGAAAGGAGTGATGCATTTTTACAAGGATAAGAAGAAACACGTTATAACAACACAGACTGAGCATAAGTGTGTGCTTGATTCTTGTAGGCATTTGCAGCAAGAAGGATTTGAGGTAACTTACTTGCCTGTGAAAACTGATGGTTTAGTTGATTTAGAGATGTTGAGAGAAGTTATTAGACCAGACACAGGGCTAGTTTCTGTTATGGCTGTGAACAACGAGATTGGTGTGGTTCAACCTATGGAAGAGATTGGTAGGATTTGTAAGGAGCATAAGATTCCGTTTCATACTGATGCTGCTCAAGCTATTGGGAAGATTCCTGTTGATGTTGAGAAGTGGAATGTTAGTTTGATGTCAATGAGTGGTCATAAGATTTATGGACCAAAAGGGGTTGGTGCTTTGTATGTGAGAAGGAGGCCGAGGATCAGGCTCGAGCCATTGATGAATGGTGGAGGTCAAGAGAGGGGGCTTCGTAGTGGCACGTTGTCTACGCAGCAAGTTGTTGGCTTTGGTGTTGCTTGTGAATTGGCGATGAAGGAGATGGAGTATGATGAGAAATGGATTAAGAGGTTGCAGGAGAGGTTGCTGAATGGGGTTAGAGAGAAGCTCGATGGGGTTGTGGTGAACGGTTCAATGGAGAATCGTTATGCAGGGAATCTGAATTTGTCGTTTGCTTATGTCGAAGGAGAGAGTTTGTTGATGGGTTTGAAGGAAGTTGCTGTGTCTAGTGGAAGTGCTTGTACTAGTGCGAGTTTGGAGCCTTCTTATGTGCTAAGAGCTTTGGGTGTGGATGAGGACATGGCTCACACTTCGATTAGGTTTGGGATTGGTAGGTTTACCACTGAGGAGGAGATCGATAAAGCGGTCGAGCTTACGGTGAAACAAGTTGAGAAGTTGAGGGAAATGAGTCCGCTTTATGAAATGGTAAAAGAAGGTATCGATATCAAGAACATTCAATGGTCTCAACACTGATTCAACAAATTCTAAAACAAGAGGGAAACTCTGGTTCTGTTCACGGCCGGGTGTGAGTATTACCCGATGATCCGGTCCTGAGTTCTTATGATGTCCTGTTGGTTATTTATCTATATTTGCTTTCGAGATAGATACCAAGCGAGAGTTTCTTGTGTGGTTTTTATAATAAGCAGAGCAGTAACAAAACTTTATGTATTGGATTGTGATCGTTTGGATGAATAATTTATAGGTTCTAAGATCTTTACTAGTTTTCCGAGGCTTGTAGCCTTGTAGAGAAAGGCGAATTATAGCATTCAAAACACTTCTTTGTAACTAAATAAAAGAGTTGTTGCTTACATTGATGGTGATTCATCACAAACAATCAGAATCAATTAGGATGAAGTCTCTAATCTATTTTGTTTATGTTGCTGATTTTGACTGCGACCGGGTCTGAACAGTAAGGGCAGTTCCCAAACAGAACATCAAATGTCCTGCGATACTTGAGATTTAGAGCACAAAACTTGTGTGTGTACGCGTTGAGAGAGACTAAGGTTTCTACTTACTGTCTAGTTGTTGTGATAGATCTTAACCAGTCCGTGAGGCAAAGGGTATGGAAAGATTTGTTGCAGCTGATGTTTTCGCATGTGTAGTCTGTCCGCGTCCCACTTCTAGCTCCGAGCTCCTCATCTTCGTTGTTAAAGCAAAACAGAAGGTAGTGAACGGTTAGCAAATTAGTAATTCGAACTATAAAGGAGAGAGGTTTTTTCCGGTTAAGAAATTACCGATGGGTAGAAACTGCGCATAGCAAATTCCACATTCAACTTGCTGATGATCGTCTTCCTCTTGCAGACCTTGAGGTCTTGGAAGCTCATTGCCTAGAATACAGTTGAGGTTCTCAGGAAATGATTTATCCTTCGACCTATTTGATTCATGCTTTGGACAATCCATAAAATGCTCACTTCTCTAACAATTTCGTGCTACAAGCTATTAAAACAGATTTATAATGGGAGAGAACAGACGAAAGAGTTCACCATTTTCTGCTATTTCTTCTCCATATCATATGTAAGCTGTTCGTATGCATAATAGTTGAAGGCACAGAACCAATAAGCCGGCACCTGTCTAAGCATTTCACTATTTGATAATGTTGAGAGCACAAGATTGTTGTGAGTCAGGAGTGTGTTTTGTTAGAAACATACTCTGGTAGGGATTTAGGGTCGTTAAAGTTGATATGAACAATGAGGATGCAGTCGTTTCCTGAGAGAAAAACGAACCAAGTAGACGGAAAAAATGTAAACTGTCGTTACACCATCGGACTAAAGGAGGATAGAGAGAACAAGAAAGAGTAAAAGGGGTTAAACCAGCATGAATCCGACGTATAGAAGAAGCTCGAGATGGTTGCTTAGCATCAACAACACAAAGAGACTTGTCGATATCATCCAAGACCGACCAAAATTCTTGAAGATTGTCCAGATGCTGTTAAACGGAAAAAAACCGATTACATGCGTTGCTGATTCGATAATGATCACCAAGATAGAATCTAGCAAGGTGTTAACCTTTTGGAATTGGTGCATCACATCCTTAAGTCTTGAGCTTGTTGACCATTGTAGAGTAAACATGTATGGCACATCCTGCATCGAGCAAATGTTAACCGAGCAAATCGCCAAAGTACGAAAGAGAGACACAAGAAAAACGAAAAAACGAACCGCAGAAACAGAAGGTGGTGATTTAGGATAGTCTCTATCAATTTGAATTTCTAAAATGTGTCCTCTTCCCTTCTTATCTCTGTATACATTGATGAAGATGATGATGATGAGGAAGAACATTTGCAGAATACAAAGCTAACAATGAATGATTCGATTCTCGGAACTTACAGAGTGTGAAAGCTAAAGAAAGTTAAATCTCCACCTAATCTCCTAAGAGGTTCCCATCCAACTTCTTCTATCTATCAAACCGATACAAACAAATCACGTTCATCAGATCAATCGATTTCAGAAACGAAAACAAAAAGATGGAAGATGATTGATTAACCTCAGAGTAAACTTTTTGGTAAAACGAAGAAGATTTGGCTAGTTCCTCGCATTTCGCTTGTCGTATAGAGTCCTTGTTTCCAGAAACTTCCATGATCTTCCTTCGCAATCGACCTAGATTCTAATTTCTTCTTCACACTCTCAACGAAGATCGATCATCTTCAAGCTCTGAATCTGAAAGAAACTTTGTGTGAATTGGGCCGAAAAGCCCAACATACGGCCCATTTAGTTTTCTCGTTTGTTACTATGTCCACGGCAAATTAGTGGTCAGGCCCGGTTCGGATTCGGATCGGGTATTTTAAATTTTCGGGTAGTTCGGATAGTTCGGTTCTTAGGACGGGAATCTATTAAGACACAATAAAGATTTATGGGGCTGGCTATACACCACAAATACATCTGTCAAGTCATTAAAAGAAGATTATAAAGAATCATATTAGTATCTTCTTAAAATATTTAATTTTCAAGTTGAAGAACAAAGATTATTAAATTTTAATTAAGAGTGAATGACAAAATCTAAAAATTTAATTTTATATTATACATTATACATTGTTTAAAAAGATTCAAAATTTTTAATTACTATATAATCACCTCATTTAAACTCCTTTTAAAATTGTTTTGGCCGCTAAAAACTAAAAGGTTAATCTTACAAACGACGTCGTTTTACATTTTGACTGTTCCAATAAAAACCCTTTTTGACTAGAGACTTCTCTGTGACAGTGCGTCTCACAGAACTCTTCGTTGTTGTGTGTGTGCGAGAGAGAGAGAAAAAGAGAAAAGTGATTATCACCGTCGTGATTTTGATCGGAGATCGGAGTAATTTTCGGTGATATTCTCCGACGTTGTGCGATCGGAAGAGACGATGGCTACTTCTCGTTCAGGGAGATTCCCGATAACGCCGAGTACGGCTACTACTAATAGATTGACGATTACGCCTGGGTCTAGGGTTTTGAAAAGCCCTCTCACTGAAGAAGTTATGTGGAAGCGTCTTAAGGAAGCTGGGTTTGATGAACAATCGATCAAAAATAGAGATAAAGCCGCCTTAATCGCTTACATAGCTAAGCTCGAATCTGAGGTTTTCGCTTCTTGATTCTTCTTGAAATTCTCTAATTTTCGCTTTAATTGTTAAAGGGTTAGCTAGTGTTTGAACTATGGAACTTAAAGTAAGGAGATTGTTGTATAATTACTTGGATTAAGCTTGTGCCCTAGAAGTTGTGAGTTTTTGAGTTTATCTTATGAATTTAATTCTCTTTGGGGTCAATGCTGAAGATTTATTGGGATGGAATTGGTTTTGGTTTGCTTTAAAGTCTCGATTTTGTTTCCTGTTTTGAGGATTTTGCTGTATTTTGATCATAATTTGGATGTAGGTTTATGATTATCAACATAACATGGGTCTTATAATCTTGGAGAAAGACGAATTGTTGAAGAAATACGAGGAGGTTAAGGCCTCTGTGGATGAAGCTGATTTAGCTCATAGGCGAGATCTATCTGCATATGTCTCTGCCTTAGCTGAAGCAAAGAAACGAGAAGAGAGTTTGAAGAAGGATGTTGGGATTGCGAAAGAGTGTATTTCTAGTGTAAGACGTTAAATTTTGAGAGCGAGAGCAGATATAGGTTGTTTGAGTACTTCTTTTTTTATTGATTTGGTTTTGTTGTTTTGTTCCTCAGCTGGAAAAGACTTTGCATGAGATGCGTGCAGAATGTGCTGAGGCGAAAGTTTCTGCTGAGAGTAAAATGTCGGAAGCTCATACTATGATTGAGGATGCTCTGAAGAAATATGCAGATGCTGAATCAAAAATGCGCGCAGCAGAAGCTTTACAAGCAGAAGCTAACCGGTATCATCGAATTGCGGAGAGAAAATTGAAGGAAGTTGAGGGTCGCGAAGATGATCTTGCTCGGCGTCTTGCATCTTTCAAGTCTGAGTAGGTCTTTTGTCTTTGTTAGCTGGACTACGGGACTTGTAATGTTAAGGTGTAGTGATGAGTTGTTTTATTTCATGGTTTAGATCTGAAACGAGAGAGAACGAGATTGTTATTGAGCGACAGAATTTAAGTGAGAGGCGAAAGAGCTTGCAGCAAGAGCATGAAAGATTATTGGATGCACAGGCTTCTCTAAATCAGCGAGAAGAGCACATTTTTGGTAGATCCCAAGAATTAGCTGAACTTGAAAAAAGGTTAGAGTGTGCAAAGACCGTGTTTGAGGAGGAACGTAGAGCCTTGGAGGACAAAATGTCTAATTTTGAGATCGCATCAGCTTCGCTTGCTAAAAGAGAAGAGGTTTGTACACGCACAACTATCTGTTACTTCTAGTGTTGCCTAACACGTCAAACAAAATACTTTGTGGAGACAAAATAGTATTGTTTCATGTTCTATTTCCTTGCGAAAACAGGCTCTCTCTGAAAGGGAATCGTCACTACTTAAGAAGGAGCAAGAGCTGCATATTGCCGAAGAAAAAATCGCCATCAAGGAATCTGTGAGTTTACTTGTTCACTCTAACAAACCTTCTAGTTTCGTAGTTTTAGTTTTGTGACTGTTTGTTTGCGAGAATCAATGAAAATGCTTTTAAACAATCAATGCAGGAACTGATTCAAAAGGTCTTAGCGAATCAAGAAGTTATCTTGAGGAAAAGAAAAGCCGATGTGGAAGCTGAGCTGGAAAGTAAGTGCAAAGTGGTGGAAGATGAAATCGAGAGCAAGAGACGGGCTTGGGAATTGAGGGAGGTTGATATCGGGCAGAGGGAAGACGTAGTTGGTGAAAAGGAACATGACTTGGAAGTTCAATCAAGGGCATTGGCAGAGAAAGAAAAGGATATAACAGAGAGGTCTTTTATTCTTGACGAGAAAGAGAAGAAGTTTAATGCTTTAGAGGAAGATATTAACCGTAAGACAACTCTGCTGGAGAATGAGAAGGAACGGCTTAGAAAATTAGACTTAGACCTGCAGCAGTCTTTGGTGTCATTAGAAGACAAGAGAAAACGTGTTGACTCTGCAACGGAAAAACTTGAAGCGTTGAAGAGGGAGACAAGCGAATTATCTATTCTGGAGATGAATCTCAAGGAGGAGCTAGATGATATGAGGGCTCAAAAGCTTGAACTGCAGGCTGAAGCAGATAGATTGAAGGTGGAGAAAGCTAAATTTGAAACTGAGTGGGAACACATTGATGTGAAAAGGGAAGAGTTGAGAAAAGAAGCGGAGTATATTACTCGTCAAGGGGAAGCTTTCGCAATGTATCTCAAGGACGAGCGTGATAACATCAGAGAGGAAAGGGATGCATTGAGAAATCAGCACAAAAACGATGTGGAGGCTCTAAACCGAGAGCGTGAAGAATTCATGAATAAAATGGTGGAGGAACATTCAGAGTGGCTTAGCAAGATAGAGCGCGAACGAGCTGACTTCTTGTTGGGTATTGAGGTGCAGAAAAAGGAGTTGGAGTATTGCATCGAAAATAAGCGAGAAGAATTGGAGAATTCTGCGAGGGAGAGAGAGAAGGCTTTTGAGCAAGATAAGAAATTGGAAGAGGAGCGTATACAGTCCCTCAAGGAATCAGCGGAGAAAGAGTTAGAACATGTCCAAGTGGAACTAAAGAGGTTGGATGCTGAGAGGTTGGAGATCAAATTGGACCGTGAAAGGAGGGAGAGGGAGTGGGCTGAGTTAACGGAGTCTATTGAGGAACTAAAGGCTCAAAGAGAAAAACTAGAGACACAGAGGCGTATGCTTCGAGCTGAAAGAGAAGAAATTCGACATGAAATTGAAGAACTGAAAAAGTTAGAGAATCTGAAAGTTACGTTAGACGATATGTCCATGGCTAAAATGCAGCTGTCCAATTTAGAGCGTAGCTGGGAAAAGGTTTCTGCTTTGAAGCAGAAGGTTGTTACTCGGGATGATGAAGTAGACCTGCAAAATGGAGTCAGCACTGTGAGTAATAGCGAAGATGGCTATAACTCTTCTATGGAACGACAGAACGGCTCAATCCCTTCATCTGCAGCTCCACTTTCGTGGATAAAAAAATGCAAAAATCTGATATTCAAGAATTCTCCGGAGAAATCGCCTTCGATCCATCATCATGAAGAAGGAGGATTGCCTTCAGAGAAGTTGGAGCCAGATTCATTGAAAAGTGAAGAAAAGGCTTACACCGAGGGGTTGTCTATCGCAGTTGAAAGAATTGAAGCCGGAAGGAAAAGACGAGGTGGCGCATCGGGAAATGGCACTAGTGAACTAAAAAGTATCAAGAAGAGGAAACACAATGTTACCCAAAAATCATCTGATGAAGCTGAGCCCCAGAGGTAAATCTCTGATCATTTAATGGCGAATTATATATGCTTTTATTTTTCTTTGTTACCGAAGCTGAAGAGCTTTCATCTTCTTTATATTAGCGTCATTTCAAGCCCTCAAAACGTGCCTGAAGACAAACATGAACTGCCATCAAGCCAAACTCAGAAGCCAAGTGATATGGTAGTCATCAGTGAAACCGTGAAGATCACAAAAGTAACAACGTGCGAGACAAAGATGGTAGAAGAGATACTACATGATGCTGGTTCCAATCAGGTTGGTTTCACACACTCTGTCGAAAGCAAATTGTTTCTCAGAAAACTTCAATAACGAATGAATTACTCTTCTGTCTTTTGTTGCAGACCGGGACAAACGTTTCTGAAACAGAGACTCGGAAAGAAGGTGAATCGGATAACAGAAGGGAGAAGGATTCTGAAGATGGTGGGATTGTCGCATGAGTTAGCTCGATGAAGAATGAATAAACCATTTTAGGCATATCTGCATATAAGGTACGTTTAAGTCTTCACCAACCCCATACATTTGAGAGAAAGTTCATCATAGTCACTGACAAAGAGTGTTATTGTTTCTTGTTTTGTTGATGCAGAAACTCTTTATGAATCCTCTTATGGGGGTTTGCTGTTTAGATAAAGATTTGAGCATGTAAATGGATTTGATTTGTTTTACAAAACTCTTGAGATTTCAAGTGAGGATTGTTGTTAGTAGGCAAAAAGATTTAAGAATCTTTTGGTTTCTTGTGTGTTGCAGTGTGTGTGTGTGTGAATCTCTTGAGAATATGATTTGTTGGTTTCAGATCCAAAGTTGAAATCAGTTTCTATGTTGATGATGATGATGTCTTCTTAGTGTTCTCTTAAATACTCTTGTTGAAGAAGATGTTATTAAAACTCATTACACTTCTGGTCACAAGAGGAGACGTAGAACATTATGCAAAAGGATGTCATGATTATTTCATAACTACGATATATTAACATTTTTTATGTAGTAATGAGTCATTTTCTTAGATTAGTGTAACATAATAATACACTTGTCACGAGGATCACATTTAAAAAATCACTTATTTTTCTACTCTTCATAATACTTCCAAAAAGTAAATGGATCCTAAGAAAAAGGATAAGAATCATAGAAGAGAGAAATGTTATGTGTATTTAACAAATTATTATTATTGGTTTAGTTATGTTTTTAACTACATAATAAATTATATTTTCATATGGAATGCTTTTTGAAAAAAATTATAAATTTTTTTTTTTTAACGTCAAAAAAAAAAAAAAAAAAAGTTCTTAATATGTGTAAAAAGTTCTTAAACATTACTTAAAATGAAATATATTACAACCATCTTCATCTCCTTTGCATTTGTCTATTTGAAACCACAAACCTCATAAAAATTTGGCTAACTTTTTGTTTATTTTAAAAATAAGTTTTGGTTATTATAAGAAATTAATACTCTAGGAAAGGAAAAAAAAGAAAAAGAACATAGGCTTTTTGAGCAATAAAACACCAAACACCAAACGTTAAGTGTCCGTGCTTTTTTTGCAAGGTCATCCGCGGACATTAGAGATCCTAGTAATGAGACATAAATTAAAAACTGAGAATTTGTCACGGAAAGGTAAGAAGATGTCCAAATCAGTGCTAAAAGCCGGCCAGTCCAGACGGTTCCTCGTTATCGCGATAAGTGCTGAGCAATATGTCTGGAGGTATAGAATCTCTCCGGAAAGGATGAAATGTCATATATATATATATATATATAT
>OVAN01000841.1:0-26070 GCA_900406275.1 Anastatica hierochuntica | reverse complement strand
TATATATATATATATATATATGCATGTAAATTGGCAATAACATTCTATAAAGCTCAATATATAGCATAGTTTTTTTTACGAGTTCATGAACTTTTTGTAGAGAAAATAAAAAAGAATTTAAAGGATGGCCTACGATGCAACACCAACTCCTGTTTCCTACTAGTGTTGTTGAAATTTTGAACACACTTTTTTCTTTATTTTTATTATTATTACCCTTTAGCTTCAAAGTTCAAACTTATTTAACTTTTCTATTAATCAAAACATTTTCTTATCAATGACGATACTAAATATTTTATTCCAAAAAAATAAACATAGTGAATGACACCTCAATAATTTGAAGACTTTTATTTTTCCAAGTACTTTGACTTTTAACCCTTTTATTAAGAATCACACAAGTCAAGTCAATTTTTTTCCCTCTAGAAGCATTTAGCTCATGCATTTATTAAACTTGAAAATAAACCAATTAAAAATTACAATTCAAGATTTCTTTGTTTATGTTTTGCATTTGTTAAAAGACTATTTACGATCTTGATAAAGTATGTTCAATCGCATTTCATTTGTTTTGCAATGAGCTAATTTCATAGTAAATAATACACCCAAATTAATTTATTTATTTTATAAAGCAAAGTTAAAAGGAAAATTGATAATCTTAGCCGTATACATTTTTTTATCAACAACCTATATTAAAGTAAAAAGGTTCGATAATCCAAACCGATGACACATAATTTACATTACACATAGCATACAGATATTGTTGAGCGCAACGTGCTAATCTATCTATTTTAGTGTTCAAAACTACATGAAATGTACAAAAGGAATCAATTCGTATGAATTTTAACCATATACGTTTATATGAGAAAGTTCAAAGTTTGTGACCCCATTTAATAAGATTTTATTGTTCCATACTTAACCTTAGCTGGCATGGAAGATAAATGTTAATAGTAAATTTATTAATTGTGTTATAATTGTTAGATTTGTAACATCTCTATCAAATCTTTGATTAAAATTTGATGTTGGGTCCATGGAGGCATTATTAGGTTTAATTTAAATAGTGCATGATTGATTATTAAGTGGCCATATTTTTAAATGAAATAAACACATATCCATTAATCCATGCATCTATCATTATTTATCACCTTGAGTTTGACAGTTTGTCATCTTATAATCTCTTTTATTTTGTGTTAAGAGATTAATAGATTATATAATACCTCATCAAGAAAATTTTTAATATCCATAAAATTGTTAGTGGTAAATTTTTCTCCGAGGGTTGGCAAAATTTTGTTCACCAACCATAACGGGATTCACTCTCAAAAATTTTCAATATACATTTTATCTTATTTGATACAGATCATCAACTCCTTTCCTTTTCAAAATCCAAAAATATATATATATTAAATCGACATCCACCAAATGTGATCCTATGATTGGTGACTTTTTTTGAAAAAATAAAGAGATGGATTTGAACATTTTTCTCGAATATTTTAAAAAGTTAAAAAGTTCATGTTCTTAGTTTCTTATTTAACCAAGTTAATATTGTTCGGATGAAGATATTTTATTAATTTAAAGAGTAAATATTTTTTTATCAAAAACTTAAGTTGAAACCAAAAAATTTATTAATTTGTGGGCAATTTAATTTATCGAATATTAAATCATAGAGATTATATATATTGTATATTGATTAGTGATAAATTGCTCACACATTTCCATCACCAAACATTCCAAGTATTTGTCTCTATCTCAACATATAACACAAGCCTTTGGACTATGCTATCAAAATCTATTACTAGACAATATTGACTATATATAATATATAATATGTACTGCTTAAATACATATATATATATATATATACACACTATATACAAGTGTAATTTAATCACTTATTGGTAAATATTTTTGAAATATTAGATTGATTATTATTCACGATGACCAAGTCTTTCACATGTAATAAAAGTACACATAATAGTCTTTATTTCTTATATATTCGTAAGCTGCCATGCAAGTGGGGCTTCATGCTTTCGTGAATCTTGTCCAATAACTATACATAATATACACACGAATAAATTGATTCATATATATGTCATTCCATTACAATCGAATTTAAAGTATTTATAATTTTGCATGCTATTTACTATTTAGATTATGTAGGAAAATTCATTATTATACATAAATCATAATCAACGATTATTTTAAATTTTAAAAATCCACTACTAGCTACGACATGAATCATGAAGACACCTTATAGATAGCGTGTAATATAAATATGTTATGTTTATGCCTATACATTTAATAGATACATAAATAGAGTGGCGGAAACTAAAAAATAATTGGCTATAGATAAACAGTGATTACACAAAAGATTAATCACAGTTAAGAATATTTATACATGATTTTTTTTAATGATTAAGGAAATTATGATACATAAAATTAAAGATTTTTCTCTGTTAAATTAATTACTAATGAATTTAAATCTCTATAGATTCTAATGTAGAACAAAGACGAAAGAGAAAAACATTAGTCTCCCCTATTCTCTGTCATTTATAAATTCTAGTAATATTCTATCACATAAATTTATCATGAAAATTTTACAACTCAATAAAGTCACTTTTTAGAAACATTTTTTTTAATTTTAATTCTTACTTTTTTGACATTTTCATCAAATGAAAGGTCTCCTCCAGCTATTATATACTTCGCTCTCCTTTTTTGTTTTCTTCATTCACATACATATGTTTTTCCTCATTACACACATCTCCATGTATATATAAAAACCTCTCACACACCATCCTCCTCTTTCTCTTCATCATCAACAATATTGAGAAAGAGAAAAGACAAAAACAAGACCAAGTCAAGAACCAATCAAGAATCAAGAATCAAGAATCGAGAATCGAGAAGATGGGAAGAGCACCATGTTGTGATAAAGCCAACGTGAAGAAAGGGCCTTGGTCTCCGGAGGAAGATGCCAAACTCAAAGACTACATCGTGAATAATGGCACAGGAGGCAATTGGATCGCTTTGCCTCAAAAGATTGGTATATATATACTTTGATCTATAATTCACAATAAGTTTCAAAATAGCTTTTGAGAGGATATATATAGTCTTACATTTACTTTTGATTAAACTAATTCTTGTAAGTTTTCAAATAGTTTGAGACCATATGTAACATCTACATACACATAGAATCATATTGATATATAAAAATGTGAGTGTACATACATGGTTTAGGTCTAAAGAGATGTGGCAAGAGTTGTAGGCTAAGGTGGCTCAACTATTTGAGACCAAACATCAAACATGGTGGCTTCTCCGAGGAAGAGGACAACATCATTTGTAACCTCTATGTTACTATAGGAAGCAGGTAATATATATACTTATCAATCTATATCATATAGGTGAATATTATTTTTGGTAATATTAACACAATTTTTACATATATTTTCAATGATTTTTTTTTTGAAGGTGGTCTATAATTGCTGCACAATTACCGGGAAGAACAGACAATGATATCAAGAACTATTGGAACACGAGATTGAAGAAGAAGCTTCTTAACAAACAGAGGAAAGAGTTCCAAGAAGCTAGGATAAAGCAAGAGATGGTGATTATGAAGAGACAACAACAAGGAGGAGGACAAGCTCAAATTAGTGATGGTAACATGTTTGGATCATCAACATGGCCATTACTACCACAACTTCCTCCTTCTCATCTTCAAGTACCTCTTGTGATGATGGAACCTTATTACCAAACGACACCGTCTTGTAACATAGAGCAAAAGCCAATGGTGACACTCAAGAACATGGTCAAGATTGAAGAAGAAGAACCAAAGAGGACAAACCTTGATCAACTTCATCATCAAGAATCCATTACAAACCCTTATGATTTCTCCTTCTCTCAACTTTTGCTAGATCCTAATTACTACTTAGGATCAGGAGGAGGAGGAGGAGAGTTTGCTATCATGAGCAGCAGCACAAACTCTCCATTACCAAACACAAGTGTTGATCAATATCAACATCAACAACAAGAGGTTCTTCAATGGTTTGAGAGTAGTAATTTTCAGACAGAAGCAATCAATGAGATGCTCTTAAACAACAACAACAACAACATAACAACTCTTGAGACCAAAGACAATACAAAACTCTATGGAAACTCCTTAGTAGCCGGAGCTTTGGCCGGAGGAACAACGAGTGCATCGGCGGATCAAAGTACTATAAGTTGGGATGATATAACTTCTCTTGTTAATTCCGAAGATGCAAGTTACTTCCATGAACCAAATCATGTGTAACTTTATTTTACAAATTTTTATTTTATTTTTTTCACTTATATAATATAGATAAGGGAGTTTTTATTTTGTATAAATTTGTGCTTTTAGAGGGTGATGATCGTAAAACTATATGGATTGAGATTAATATTCATGCAGAGATTTGATTATTTTTCGTTTCAACTTAGCTTTAATCATGAAAAATATGTGATCTTTTCTTGGTTATAAATTTATAATGCTTTTTTGTAAATGTGAGATTGTACCTTTTAGATTATTCCTATTTTCTCCTAATTTAATTATATCTTTTTATACTCTTCGTAAATTACAATACATCTGACACATAAAAAGAAGGAAAAAAAATCTGAAATTGAGAGCCTAAAAGAGGATTGTCTTTTATACGCACCAACATCAACTTAGTTACCAATGACTCATTCTATATAATATATAGTTAACAATATATAAAAACTATATCATATATGTAGTATACCTATACGTATTGTCATTTATAAAATTTTAAAAATATATAACAGTCAGATTTTACTAGCCTAACCATTTCTTTTATTTACATGTAATTAATTAAGTTAATTAGCCTGATCACGATTGAATTTAAGCTATATTAAGGAGCTATGAATCAATGCATACAAATTTACATATCATATAGAAAATCGACAATGTATAACTCGTTCCTAAAAAATTTCACAAATGCGTTTATTTAGATAGTTACAGCTACCTAATTAGCTATTATTATATGGTTAGAAATCATAAAAAAAAAATTGTTAATGAACGTATGTTTTTAAATTCGTACTTATGCAAGTGAAAGTTAAATATACAAAGTTGAATAATCATATATTAGTAGATATTATTTAATTAAAAAGAATGGAGTAATATGGACACGTATATGCTCGGATCTATATGGCTTCGTCTGATTAAAGATACTCCGACAAACACTCGAATACATTTGTATGCACAACTATATGTATGTCAATTGTTAGGGGAAAAATATTGATTAGTACATAATTAATATTTTAATTCTTTAATATATCCGACCAAACAATTAACATCTTTAATAAATAAATACAAAAGATCAAATATTTCCGGTTCAATTTGGCAAATGCTACTTGTACCTCTCCGGTTAGCAATGGAAAATGTAGCTCAAAAGTAGAAACCATTAACTTTAATACAAAATATTTTTTTTAAAAGTAAGTATGAATATTCCTTTTTTAGGTTGACAAAAAAAATTCCTCTTTTAGTTTTTTACATAGACCCTCAATAATTGTTATTTCTAAGCTTTTTAATAGGTCTAAAGTCCAAATTCTAAACGGTTTAGAAAGTCAGATTTTTTAGGGTATAAATACACGTGTTAGGATTTTGTAATTATTATTCACGCGATTAGTAAAAAATCATAAAAAAATGCTTCCTTCAGTTCGTTTTTCTTCTGCAATTTTAGTTTATCTTTAAAATTAGCTAGTTGATACTTTTGCAATAATAATGATAATAAATAAATACCTAGCAAAATGAAGAACATTTGTCTTACCAATTCAACTAAAGTGTACGTACAATTTCTCTCTATCTCTCTCTCTAGGCAGTTCGTTTTAGAAGATCACAGAATCAAATGATGTCACTCAAATTCTCTGTTCATTTTGAGTTTGGCACATATCTTTGCCCATTCAAACTTCCAAACAAAAATCATTTTCATTTCTACCCATTTTTATCTAGAGAAACAAAAAAAAATAAAAATCTATAGTGAAGAAGTCGTATAATTTATTTTCATTTATAATTGCAAATAACAAAAAAATTGTAATGATATGACGACCCTTTAACCAAACGGTATCTAACAATCCAATGCATTTAAAACCATTATATTTATTTGTAGAAAACGACATTTTATTTCTATCTTTTCAAGCTGTTCTTGATTGATTACTAGACGTAAATATATATAATAATGAAAAAGATTAAAATATTTTTGTTAATCTCTCTCTTTTGTACATACATACGCTTAAAAACAATAGTATAAAAGTGTGTGTTGTGAAAGAATAATTGGAAAAACTAGTAGTCTCTGAAAGATAAGTCATTTCGTATGTTCCAAACATTCTCTACAAACAGTAAAACGACAAATCTTATGGAATTATTATCCGTCTCTAATTTAATATATAAACTAAATATAAGATTAGGATAACAATAATTAAATTAAATAATTGTAATCTAGAGAGGGAAAATGAAGAGATTCTAGAGATAGTGATGAAGATTATGTATGTAAGCACTTGCATCAGTGGATGGTAAGACGTGTCATGGTCATGGACTTGTATGCTATACTATTAGCTTAGCCTTATAACTTTTTTAGTCTTATTAAAGCATTACTCATATACCTACCAAAAATAACTTATCATATAGGAGTGTATATATATAACCAACTTGTTATTACATAATGTAATACATGCAGCATACCTGGACAAAAAAAATTCTAACCCGAAATCCGAACCAAATCCGACCTGAAAAATCCGAAAACAATCCGATAAAACATGTGGAAAATTCGAATGAGTTTCACGTTCAAGTATTTTGGGGTTCGGATAAAACCCGAACTGAACTCGAGACCCGGATTAGTATATGGATGTCCCGAACTTTTCGCACACATACAAACATCCACACCTTTATACCTATATATGTGCCTCGCTTTCAATCCGAAAATCTTGAACTCCAATCTCTAAACACACCAAAATATATTAGGAAACTCCAAACCAAAAACTCAAACTTGAAACTCTGAAAAAAATTCGAAAAATCTGGAAAAAAATTTTCAAAACCTGAAAAATATTCGGGTGCATTTAAGCTTTGAATGGTTTACTAAACCCGATTCGAATCCGAAGAAATCTGAACTGGACATAAACCGAATCCGACCCAAATCCAAACAAGACCTCGAATGTCTATGCCTAACTAGAATCAATTATTTGGATTTAACATCATTCAACTATACATATATGGATGATATAAACATGAATAAATTAGAATATATATTTATATCCTTCTAGGGTAAAGATAAAGCAATTTATGAAAAGAAGGAATAAGGAATAATTATCGTTGAGAAACAATCAAGGAACAAAACGATATATGAACAAGAGACTATTGATATGGTGAAATATTATACGGACTCACTTGTTTAATTAATATTTTAATCCATTGATTAAGTAAAACAAACACCATATGAAACCTTGATTAGCATCACGACAATTCGCCCTACGACGACCTTGTTGTATAAATTTTACAAACTTTTTTATTTATTTAACCTTTAAAGTTGGACCATTGTCAAAAAGGAACCAACGTACTTAATAATTTATAATTTTTTATAATGCAAATGATACTGACACTCACTATCACGTTAATATTATTCACCTTGATTTTCTTTGCCTTTTTATAATAATAATAATAATCATCTTTTCAACTTTATGTTTCATTGTTTTCTGTCCGTTTAAAAGTTAGGAAATTTGTTTTTATTTACATAAAATAATGAAATGTTTTATCGTGGAAAATGGGAGTAATGTCGCGTCCGTCTGATTGTTTTTTTACGTGGTTTCAACTTTTAAATAGTTTAATTTATATTATTGTTTCCATTACGTAGATGAGATTTGGCCATTTCTTGTTATCTGCTTATGGAGAAAAGAAAATTCCAGCACTTTTATTAAGATAATACTAATAATAATAAATTTTACTAATTATTTTGAGAATATTTTTCTAATTATTTATATTATCCTAATGAAGATGAATATTTTTGTTACTCATTTAAGTTTTTAACATTTATTTAGAATATTAATTGGATATTTGATATCTTTAGGTGTTTATATAATGTTTTCAGATTCGGCTTTAATTTTTTTCGGTTTTTTCTGATATCCGTTCGGATTCGTACAATACTCGATATCCAAACTACCGTGAACGAAAATTCATTCCGGTTTTTTTGTCGATTTATATTCGATACCTTTTTCGAGTACGATTCAAACTTTCGGGTTAGGGAAATATGTCCGACCCTATCCTTTTGACTCCAACTTTGTGTTCAAAAGACTAATAAGGCCCATTAAAGCCCATTTACGTTAAACACATGACACATTATAATACATCAACATTATGTATCTCGTAAGGCCCACAAAAGCCCATTTTCGAGTTGACAAAAAAATCCAATTTGTCACCACGACAAAATAAAATACAAATATTCAAGTGGGTGTTGAATTTGAGAACTTAAGCATCATATGTCATTAAGGCCGACAAATAAAATTTACTTACGTTGAAAGGAAAAAAAGAGCCGACTCAAAATAAATATATTGAAAAATAACTATACAAAAAGTCAAATATATAATAAAAAGAGAGATTAATTTGGGAGTAAAGAACATAGTTCGAAAAGATGGGAAGAAGAGGATGAACATTGATAGACACCATGAACATTAACAAATTTGACTTTATATTATAATTCTATGCCGGTGCATCTAAGCCAAAGTAACAAATCTTTGTGTGATTTGATGCTTGTTTCTTAAGTCACAAATGTGCGATGAATCTTACTAAGTCGTGCACATATTAAGTGGATGTGTATACTAAACACATCATTAATGCAATGCAAGTGCTATTGTAATTACAAAATATTGAAAATATGCTCGTATATAAAAAAGATGTTGAGTAACTTCCCGATTCATCAAATACGAGAAAATGTAATGTGACCCAAATGCTATTTTAGAGTTTATAATATATGAAATTTTAGTTTCAATTTTTTCTAAATTATATCGATGTATGCATAGACGGCTTTGAAACCAAACAAGGCAAACATGCACTTCTGACATTTGATTTGGCAGAAAAAAATATTTTAAATAACGACTTTTCTTAAATAAATATAAAACCGACTATTTTTTCTATTTTGATTACGACATTTATTAAATATGTGAATCTCAAAACCGGCCGACAACGAGTGTGTGCATAAAATTTGTATGCGAAATGTAACTAGCAATACCATGCGTAGATGGCCCCTTATGCAACATCAAATGGGTCCACTCTTATAATTGATGTAATTTGTAATCCAAATGAATTTTCCTATTTGTCGAGGTCAAAGATAGAGAAACCAAAATAGTTACAATTTTATTTGGTTATACATATGAATTTGATCACTATATGTATACATAAAAGATGTTATATGTTTTTGAGTCATGGCATGTGCTTACTCGTGAAACCCACGTGACTCTAAGTTTGGTCCAAACTTGACATGTTACATAATATAGATAAACTTTAAGTTTTGGTAAAATCCGATTTTCGAACTCCTTAATTTCAAAACATTTCACTAAGTTCTTCTAGATATACCAAATTTTAAATTTTTTATTATTACAATATGCCGTTAAAGAAGTCGTACATGATTAGTCCTTAACTAACTAAGTTGACATCTACATAATTTCGAATAGTATCAGTTGTTGATACCACGAGATAAACCTACAAAAAACTAAATTCGTAGAGAGAAACGAAATCAAGGAAAACACATTTTATGTTTTTTTATTAATCGTGTCAATAATAATTACAAAATCCTAGAACATGTAATTATAATCTCAAAAAAGCCGACATCCTAAACTGTCTATACTTTTGACTTTACGTTCATTAAAAAATTGTATCGCGGGGTTTACGGTCCACGCACCCCCGAACTTACTCGACAACTTACTATACGATAATTTATTGATACATATGAAATTTAAGTCACTTTCAAATAACGGTATCATTACCATTCCATGAAGCTTGACAAAATGGAGAAAATCATTTGGTATAACGACTACACAAAATCTTAGTACTCATCACGGATTCTCAAATCCAACCAAATTCTCAACCTCTTCTTTTTTCCAAAAGTACATATACATATAACATATGTCTTTATAAATTACATTTTTTTAAAAATCGAATTATTAATTAATTAAGACAAGTCTTAGGAGACTCAACCACCAAATTAATACACATCACATGTAAGGATCATTTGCAGTTATGGTCGGTATAGCCGCGTATCATGCTTAAAATTAAAAGTGAGTAAAGTTGTAATTATATAATTCGTTGTCTTCGTAATACCAACAAAGCTCATGGCATGCACTTTCGATTATTTTTTTTAAAGATTGTATATATTATATAGTATTATATAGGCTTAGCAATTAGCATCATCATAACCTTTGACTAGTATCTTATATAATGATTAGCGTATGATATGACACTTTATCCTACTTTATTCCTCTAGCAAATAATTATACACACATGAAATAAAAGTGGTTATATGACTTGTGACGCCTTTTCTCTTCAAATGATTGGACCTTAGAGCACCGTAATGGGGTTACCAAAGTTCTTAATGAGTTTCTTAAGGAAAATATTAATGAGGTTTTTAAGAAAAGTTCTATAAAATACTAAATAAACACCGGTTCTTGCACTGTTCACGCGGATTCCACGACACGTGGCGGCCCGCGATTGGTACTTTCATTAACATATATTTTTTTTTAAACAAAAAAAAAAATAAAAAATTACAAAAACTTGTGTTAAGAACTCCAATGGTGGGTAACACCATTGGAAGTGCTCTTATTGAGTTCTAAAATTTTGAAAATCATTGATTTTTCCGTAGATATGATTAGAGTGGTAATATATTTATAAATTTCTAATCATTTTTTTTTAAAACCAAGAAGTTGGAGTCCGTGGGTACTTAATTCTTCAAAACCAGATGAAATATTTATCACGAGTTAACATTTTCTAACGCAATTCGAACATGTTGTCTTCTCGTTAATTCGAAAATTTTTTACCACCCGACCGTGATTCGGCATTTTGCTTTCTAGTTTGTCTATGTTTAGTTTCTTTATCTTATTTGAACTCAAAAAATGTTCTCATCCGAGACAATAAGTTGTTTTCTTTTATATTTTTCTTGGTCACAAAATTTTTTTCTTCTATAACTAATAAAATAATTGAAGACTTTGTAAATAACAAGCTAGAGCTCTTTGCCCAACTAACTTTAACAATTAACTTATCGAAAACTTTAACAGATGTCTTTAACAAGTTACTTTTAACAATTATTTTTTAAAATAAATTAATTATTAAAGACTTACTTGTTTACTATATTAATTTGGCCTCATGGAATATTTCGAACAAAGAGATCATGTCTTTGATTCACCTAATAGTTATTACCTTTCCCCCATTTGCTTTCGCAGTTGGTCAAGTCTTTGCTATTGCAATAATATGATTAAAATTTTTAAAAAGATTAAATAATTAGTTAATGACATTAATTAAGCAATCTTTATTATATGCCATAACTAACTTCCTTAACCAACGTTAACGATCATTTTAGCCAAAGGAGAATGCATCACAACAAATTTAAAGACTAAACAAAAACGAAAGCTAAAAAATCAAAGAAGAAACACATAATTATAAACTCAAACATATATATAATAAAAAAAAGTGTGAATTACATTTTATGGGTACAAACTTTTGATTAAATAAAATTACAACGGGGATATATATATATATATATATTATATATTATATATATAGCCACTGCAAATCCACATTCGGACTGAGTGCATTTTTCAACACTTATAGTAAAACAATTTACACCCGAAAAATTGCATAAAAATTCACCCAAACATATAGTGATAATAAATATTACATATTCATATAATAATATTATATATATATCTTGGAAAATGAAAAATACTTCTCCAAAATATAAAAAAAATGAAGGAAAAATAAAAAAGAAGAAGGAAAAAAAAAAAAAACCTTGAAGTTTTTTTTTTTTTTTTGATTCATAGTTTCAAACTTAGGGAGACGAATAGTTTCGTCGTTCATCAGGCACACGATCTGTCCATGAAACCCGGAAAACCCAACTTGAGACTGTCTTCTTCCTTAAGCTCTTAAGCCTTTCATGGCTACTTCTTGATATCTTTCTTCCACAATCTGTTGATTCTACGAATGTTTTAAGCCTCTTCAAGGCTAAATCAAGTGTTTCTTCACTCATATTCGCGAAACAAACCCTAAACCAACCTGGCTCGTTGCAGTGACACGACGAGCCTGGTGATATGTTTAGCTTGACGTTGTAAACTATCTTTTTCCAAAGGTCAAGTTCTGCTTCGAACGTGTTTGTATCCAAGAGATGTCTCATGTCAACCCAACAGAACAAACCCGCGTTGCTTCTTAGGCAAGTAATCCCCGCGGATTCAAGACCTGACACGAGGCGTTTCTGTCTTGAGTTTAGACGTTTTTGATTCTCTTCGAGGTATTGGCTTGTGAACTTTTTGTCTGAGAGTAATGCTGAGAGAAGGTATTGTGTTTGAGATGAAACAAGACCGAAACTCGACATTTTCGTAGCTGCTGAAACGATTAGTTCGTCGTTGGAGTAGATCGCTCCTACGCGGAAACCAGGAAGCCCTAGGTCTTTAGAAAGGCTGTAAACGATATGGATACGTTTTGAAACATCGGTGTTTTCGAGTTTCTTGTCTTTCAAGACATCCATAACGCTAATGAACTGTTCAAAACCGAACATAGTACCAGAGTAGATCTCATCGCTAATGAGATGAATGTTCTTGGAAGTGATGAAGTCAACGAGAAGGTTAAGTTCACGTCTAGTCAACGCTGTGCCAAGTGGATTAGATGGATTTGTGACAAGAACTCCTTTGACTTTGAGATCAAGTTTCTGAGCTTGTTGATAAGCTTGTTGTAAAGCTGATTCCGTGATCTGGAAGCCATTAGAGCTTGAGCAATGAATAGGTACTATCTCAGCTCCTGTTCTCCATTTAAGATCTCTATCAAATCTGTTAAAGTAACAAAGAAAAAGCCTAAACGTAAGCATGTGGTTTTAAATTAGGTTACTTGGCATCCAAGTAAAGTGAAATTAGGGTTAGGATTGTAAGTTACGTACCCTGGATAGTAAGGAGTAGGCAAAAGAAAAGCATCACCAGGCTCTGCAAGACAAAACATTAGAGTCTCGTTCGCAGAAGTCGAACCAGCAGCTAAAACAATCTTTTTAGGATCAAATGTGACTCTGTTTCCTCTTATCTCCTCCATAAACTCAGCCATAGCCTGTGATACAACAAAAGCTAATTAGTTCATGAGTATTGAGAAACCAATATGTTACTTGTGATACAAGTTAAAGAAGCTTTACCTTTTTGAATTCAGGCATGCCATGATAGTCTTGAAAAAGAGCAAGCTCTTTGAAAATGGATTGACCATTTCTCTTAAGACTAGCTGCATCTGGATTCTTAGCTAACCATGACTCGATAAGATCGAAACAAAGCTGATTCTCAGCGAGACCCATTTGGATCATACCATTAGGGTTCTTGATCTCATCGTAAGGATTCTTCTCATACTCTTCCCACCCCAAGAAATAGGATGAGTCTTGTCCATGACCATTGCTTGTCACTTTTGTCGAAAGTTGTTTCATGTTTTTAAAGAAGTTTTGGTCGAAAGAGAAGATTGATGTGACAAGAGAAGAGAGAGAGAAAGAAGAGAAGAGAGAGAGATGTTGAATTAGGGTTTTAAGTTGATGAAGAGTGAGATGTGTGGAGAAGTGATGGGTATGTTAAGAGATATATATAGAGAATAATCTTACGACATTTTATCCTAAAAAAAAAAATATTCTGACAACATAATCAGAAACTTGAAAAGACTTTTTTGACCGTCAAGAAGTTAACATAATCTAAGTAAATATTCGTTAAGACATGCATGTGAGACAAATTATTTCTATTATTGTTTATTTTTAATACGTACTTCTAACATAAAAAATGTTTTAATAATCAGTCAGCTATTATTTGATGAAAATTAGTTCTTTATATCATTTAAAAACAAGAGAATGATCCATTATTGAACTTGTATTTATTATCGCATTCACACATATAGAGCAATAAATCTTAGTATTGGAATTTTCAAAAGAAAATTCCAATTATGTATAATAATTAAATTGATTGACACATTTTGAGCTAATGTCCACATTTTTTTTTTTTTAAGGCTTTCAAATTAAATGTCCACAATTTGTGTGTTTGATTTCTAAGATTTTAGTATATAGAATATTAAAAATTTTAAATTAACGGGATTAAAAAGGAAAATGATAATTAAAATAATATGATATTTAGTGTATATAGTTAAATGATTAGCCTTTACGCGTTTCCGTCACCGCCGAACCGTCCTTATTATGAACATGCTTTAAATTTGCATGGACCAAAACATATTCATAAAAATGGTTTATTAGTAAAATTGAATTATTTTTTCTTGATAATTAATTAGTATGACTAATTGTTCTAACAATCCACTAATGAGGTCAGCTAAAAAATCGCTCTATGGAGTTAAATATAAATTCGTGAACTAATATATTTGATCTCTAGCCTTTGTCCAATATTAATGCTTCATAATTTATAATTACTAAGTATATAATATAGTACCTAAAAATTCAAGAAATAATTAATTTTTATGTGGATTATGTATGAGTTGAGCATTTCGTTGACAAAAAATAGAGCATTTTATGAAACTTTCTTATCGTAGACGGTAATTAAATGTCAACCCTTTGACTTATAATTTTTTCGGTTCAAATGACTTATAATATATTTTAGTAAAATAAAATAGGAGGTGGTATGCGTAAAATTGAAGAACAAAAAAATATGACATACAAAAAGAAAAAGCGAAGAGAGACAAGTGGGGATCGAATTGTGATGCCATACCGACATCAAATCAATTTAAGAAATCGGAATTTGTTAATATTAAAAATGTTTACATTTTAATTATCAAAAAAAAAATGTTGACATTTTGCAACATTTTGCAAAGTGATATATTCTTTGAGGAAGTGACATAGCTTTGAGTTTAAGGAGAGAGCAATAAAAGAGTTTGTTGAGTTTGATGATTTAAGATGGTGATCCGGTTAATTATCCCGACATTAGTCGGTTGGACATTCAGCATTCGGAACGGGCAATGTGGTGGTTTTCGGAAAAAAATCAACTCTGTAACATAAAATGCATTCTTATCAAGGCATGATTGGAGAGCCAATAAATTATAAAAAAAATTATAAACATAAAAGGATGATAAAAGAATAGTATTTTCAAATAACATTTCCTAGTGATTTGAAAGGAGGAATTTGTATAAAAAAATATTTTGTACATTTATGAATTATTTCTATGAAATAAGCACTAGTAGGATGCGCAAATATTTCATAGAACATGGGATCTAAAATGACTTTACTAATGAGTGATCAATTAATTAGAACCTATATAATAATTATTGTATTTAATCAATCTAGTTGAGTTATAATAACCAACAAAATCAGAAAGACGATTACAAAACCAATGTTGGTAGCCGTTAGTTATAACTTATGCCCCAGATTTTCAGGCAACATTTTAGTTTGACTCCAACGATTAACTAACTTAACTATAATATTCTTTTGGTAGGTAATACTCAATATTTTTTATAATATTCAATATTATATACTCAATACTATATAGTATATCATTATTATTCTCATGAAATCGTTATTATTTCAAAATTTATAATTTTATATATAGTGATGGTTTATTTAATACACCACTTTTGAATTTCTTAAATAGTTAGTGAGAAGTTGCGATTTCCTCGGAATATTTTTGAAGATTTTAGAAAGTTCATATTGATCATATTGATTGGTGCGACTAAAATGGGTCCTCGAATAACAACTCTTAATAATGATAAAATTCAATACGACTTCACTGAAAAGTAGCATGTGAAATATTATTGATGATGATGAAGCCATATATTTCGGTATTTATCATACTATTCTCTTTTTTTTTTGATCAAATTATAATATCATATTATTCTTGATTGCCTGAAACAACCAAAAGATATCATATCAGCTCATAAATGCAATCATATATATGATTTATTATATGATAGAGATTTTTAGATTCTATATTTTGAAGAATCAAATTCACGATAGAACGTTTATATGTGTATTCTTTAGTCTTTACTATGAAAAATAGAGTTTTATATTCTCTAGATTATTAGAAGGAAAAAAATAGGAAAGCCTAAAGCAGTCGTAAAGTTGTATACCTTTTTTATTATTTTTGATAAAAAAAAGTTTATACCTATATTTTAAAAAACTTAGAAAATATTATTTTTAAGTATGGACCATGTTCGACTGCTCCACTTACCTATGCTAAAAGGTGGTCGTGATCGCTCACAATATTCATGAAAACGTATTATTTGAAAAGATATAAAACAAAATATTAAAGCCCGGCGACATATATATATATATGGAAATCTTTTAATTTTTTTTAGTAAGTTAAAAATATATATGAGAGAAAATATATGTATATATTTGTATTGTAACTAAATATATTTTGAAAAGAATGAAGAATTAGAGAAGAGGACGTAGAGACGTGAGGGGTGCACATGGCGATGCAGTAGAAATAGGGCTTAAAGAGTTAAGAATGCATGTGAAAATCATACAAGGTCATAAGACCCTACCGACCCCAAAGTCCCTACATCAAAACAATCAACATTTGGTGACAACCATCGTGATCTTTTTCTTACTTTCCACTATTCATGTTCCAGATTTTGAAAACGTAGTAGGTCCATTGTTTAACACTTTCTCAAAACGTGATAGAAGTATTATGTATATTTTTTTGTATTATTTTCTTGAAAATGTTAATGCATTAGCTTGTTTGGTGGTCGTGTCTTTATCTCTCGTCTACGAACCAACGAAGTACTGACTCAATAATAAAAGTTTCTCGAAAAATCGAGGAAATCACATGTTCGGACTGCGTTGGGAAGGATTAGCTTGCAAAACGCAAATGTCTTACTTACTTTGATTCCGTATTCGGGGGTTTAAAGACTCACAGATCCCGCACATCATGGTCATTAAAAAACATGGCAGCTAATAACAAGATTTACAAGTTAAAGGGTTTTGCTAAAGATATGATTTAAGAGTTTTAACCATATGTTAAAGGTTTAGTTAATGATCACAAATGAGGTATTTATCTTTAATTTTAAGAATATAACTAATGAGTAGTGGGTCAAATTGGCATTTTCTACATGTTAAGGATTAATTGGTATATATATGTTTCAATTTTCAGATGACATTATTCTAAAAGTCACGAGAGAGAACTTTTGTCTAATGAAAATATTGATGTGTATATATACAAGTTGGTCTTATATTACAATATGGTAGGTCATATGATCATACACCAAAGCCAGTTATAACTTGACAAAAGAAGAAGAAGAAGAAAACAACCACTTGCGATTGATACCAAGTTAACAAACAGTATGGTCAACTTATGTTCATGTCTTTTATAACAGTCTGTTTTTTGTCTCTCCCCACCATACTTATAAGATCCATATGCTGTATTTTTGTTTGTATTTTTTTTTTTTTTTTGAAAAATGTTAAAAATTTTCAACCAATTAGATAAGTTGAATACATTTTGAAAATGATTCATTTACAACTATAAGGTTTTTTAAATTATGAGTATAGGTGTATGTCTAATGTAACGTGGCCCATTTACATATCAAACGATCTAACTAATCCAACATGTGGGCTTTTTATTGAGCTTGGCCCATTACTACTCAGCGGCGTCGTTTTAATTATGCATATTTTCACTGATAATAAACGTCCTGCCGTTTATACGACAGGGAATAGTTCAACAAACAACATGCAATGTACAGACTCAACAAAAAGAAAAAGTGTTCGTTGAAACTCTTTACTTATTGAGTTCTCTGCTTCTTCTTCTCTTCTTTACATTTTTTAGCTTTAAGTTTTTCAGGCAAATTCTCCACTCCTCTTCTCTTATACATTTTAAAACTTATCTCTTTCTCAGCTGCCATATTCCTCACTTTGTTCGTAATCTCTGCGGCGAATTCTCTATTGTACAGTTTCTTTAAACCTTTCATAAGTTTAGCAAATGTGTCTGGTTGTGGCATAAAGTCCATCTCAATCATCTCAAGACAATAAGAACACGCTTCCTTCGTGTAAGCTTTCGAGAACAAGACATGGATCCATATTGTCCAACACGGTACATTCAGCTCGCAAGTGTCTTTACTTGTGATGCATCTCCAAACATCTTCAGCCATTTCGAGCTTTCTGTCTTTTAAAACGGTATTCATTAATAACATCAAAGTTCCGTATTGAGGAACTGAGAATAGTCCTCGACTTACCATTTCTTTGAAGCGATCACAAGCTTCGAGCAAATAGCCTTGGCTTGTTAATCCATTGATCGTTATAACAAACGTATCTACTTCAGGACTCAAACCGTTTGCTTCCATTTCATTCCATAATCGAAGAGCTTCCTTTACTTCTCCCAACTTACAAGCCAATCTGATGACGACATTGTAAATCTCAAGATCAAGATGATAACCTATCTGCTTCATCTTCTCCATCAACTCCAAACACTCCTCAAATTTTTCTTCCTTCTCATGAGTCGCCATGATATGCATATAGGTAAGTTGCGATGGCACGAGCCCTTTCTTTATCATATCATCTAACAAACTATAACACTTATCGATTGTTCCACATTTGCAAAACCCACTAACCAACGCCGTGTAAGTCACAACATCAGCCTCACACTCATACCTCTCCATCTCCGCAAAAACACTCACTGCCTCTTCCATTCTATCTACCTTACACAATCCCTGAATCAAAACAGTGTAACAATTCGCATTCGGTTCAAACCCTTTTCTTCTCATATACTTCAAAAGATCATAAGCATCTGCAAATTTACCAGCAAGAACATATCCATTTAACAAGTTGGTGTAAACAACAATGTCTGGCTCAAAACCAGCTTCTTTCATCTGAACTAAAACATGTTTAGCTTCAATCATCTTCCCTTCCCTGCACCAACCATTCAACAATGAAGTAAAATACCGAAGATTCGGCTTAAACCGCAATCTCATATCCTCGAAAAGCTTTGCAGCATCCTTAACACTACCGTTCTTACACACCGCATCAAGCAAACACCCGAATACATACTCGTCGGGTTCTAACCCCGACTTAGGCATTTCGTCGAGCACCTCACAGGCTTTCTTAACCATCTCTGCAGATGCAAATCTCCGCACAAGAACAACAAACAGCTCCGGTTCAATCAACTGTGGATTCTCCTTCCTCATCTCTTCGATCAAAGCCCAAACAGCTCCGAAATGTCGCATCTTGCTCAGAATCTTCACCATTGATTTGTAAACTTCATAGCTATGAGAATACCCAGGTCGCTTCGCCGCCCAAACGAAGAATCTATAACCTAGATTCCCACCATCTCCGCAACGATTCAGAACTCGTTCGATCAACCCAGATCGGAGTTCGATACCGGATTCGTTAAGCGCGAGCTCCAACTTCGGAACTCTCGTATGAAACTTCCGCAAAATCCTGTATGCTTTCTCGACGTCACTGGCGAATTCATCGTGCTTAGAGTCTTTAGTACGCTCGTTGTGGTGATCTTTCTCGAGACAAACTAGGCCATGACCACCGTTGCTTCGCCGGCAATTATCTCCGAGAACTCTAGAAATGTGAAAACTTCTGCGAATCAAGTCGTTCCGAGACGGAAAATGTGAAGATGCTAAGAGAAGTTGATGTCTTCTGAGAAAAATGTTGATTATCGGAGAGAATCTACCCATCTCGTAGATAGTAGCATTTGTGATTCTCCTCCACTTTCTCGCATTTTCTTGGCCGCAGCCACAAGAGAAAAGACCGAAACGCCGTCGTTTGGAGGGAAAAAAAGAAGAACCGGCGGAGACTAAACGTCGTCGTTCCGTAATTATGATTTTATCCATGATTTGTCTATATTTATGGTTTCACATTCAGTTTATTGTTCAATTATGTTATTACCCTCAGAACGATTAATAATTATGGTTTTGTCCTCTTAATTTCCCGTAGTTTTCGTCGTGCCCTCAACTAATTTCGTAATAATTGTTTGCTCATCAATTTTTGTTTAATTCCTGATTCTCTCATTATTTGTGGTTTTACCCTTACTTTATTTCGTAATTATTGCTTTACCCTTTAATAATTATTCACTGATTACGATTTCGTCTTGATTTCCTATATTTCTATATTTACCCTCGAATTGTCCAGCAACTACAATTTAAACCCTCTGTTTTGTCCATATATTTCGTTTTGCTCTCGGATTATTAGGTAATAACGGTTTTGTCCACTACTTATCCATATTTATCATTTTACCCTCAGTTTATCATGTAATTATAGTTATACCCCAGTTGTTTGTTAAATGCAATTTTGTCCTCTAACTAAAGATTCACTTTGCTTCTGTAACAAAAACTTTCTCAAGATTTAATGGCAAAAGAGCAACAAAAGACACTAAAATTTAAAACTTTCACTCACTAAACTGACAAACAGGAAGATAATAAGTATCAAGCTGCCAATACTTTTGCTTAACACCTTCCCAAACTTCATCACCAAGACAATCTTTAACAGGCAAAGGTATCAACTGAGTACTTAACCCTAAACTCTCAATCTCCAATGTCACTAAGTTACAATACACCACATGAAAAAACGCATTGCTCCCACAAAATCCATTGAAATACGAATAAACACCTTCGGGTTTCAACAACTTGGGAAGATTCTGATGAAACTCTCTTAGATCTTCATAGTATTCTCCATAAGTATCGAAAAAGATTCCATCGTAACCACATTCGTCAAGCTTATCAACAACATCTTGCCATCTACCGAAAACAATCTTCACATTCTCCTTTTCACCCCAACCAGATTCAATCATTCGCTTATAAACCTCGGGATGTGCTTCGATGATTGTATGCTTTGTCGGTTTGTACTTTTGGATCGCTGTATCGACAAGTCCCATTCCGAATCCAATGTTAAGAATCGAACCAACATTGGAACAAACTGCTTTAGCGTGAGCTTCCATTAATGGTTTCTCCCAAGCCATCATAACACCTTTGCTTTCGTTATCAATCAACTTATCTTCACTAAAACTAACTCTATCTTGAAGATATTCTTGATTCGAATATTCGTTTCTAGTTTCTTTTCTAGCGATTGTTCCTAAGATTAGCTCCGATTCGATACCTGTTCGAAGAAGTAAATCGAAAGCTTCTTGATGTCCTGCTTCCATGGCGAAATCTCCTGCTGAAAGATTGGTTCGAGACAATGCGTTCCATGGAGCTCCGGCTTCGAGCAAAACGGCAACGATCTCTGCGTTTCCGATCTTGGCCGCGTGCATTAACGGCGTTAAACCGTCGCCGTCAAAGTAGGAAACGTCGGCGCCGGAGTTAATTAAAGTCTGAACCTTTTTCAAATCGGAGGATTTTACAGCAATACATAACTCATCTCCTTCTTCCATAGCTGAAACATCAAAAAATCAAAATCAGTGAAGGAATCTACATGAGATTTGTGATGATTTAAACTCTGATTATGAATGATAATCAAATTTCAAAGAGGCTCAGACACGCACAAACAAAAACATCATGAAATATATTACAAGAGTTTTGTTTTTGGTCACTCGAGTAAAAATTTCAGTATCGAGAAATGTTGTTTTGTCATCATCGCCTCTAAACGAAAACTAAAATCGAAATGAAACACAAAAAAAAAAGTAAAAAATTTGATGTTACTTTGATTTGTTCTTGCAGAATATGAAGAAAGAGAGACGACTCTAGAACACTAGCTACTTGTATATATATGATTATGGAAGACAGTGTGTGGCTTTCGAGCTTAGCTAGGGTTTATTTGGGCCTTAATGGGCTTATCTTTGGTTTTAAAGTTTGTACTTTGATGGGCCTATTTTCTTAATACCTTATTATGTTTAATATTTAATGGGCTTTGTTTCACTAAAAGTGTAATTTTATTTGGAATAATAATTTTGCATTGTAAGGGTGATATCATTTTCGGTTATTATAAACAAAAAAAAGTAGTCGGAGAACGTTATATTTAGAGCCGGTTTTGAACCCAAACAAAGTAAGCATGAGTTTATATTAAGTTACCGGCCCTGTTCTTTTTAAAAATAATATATACAAAGTCGGTTTATTTTTCATTCTTGATTGCAGCCTTGTGTGAATCTCAGGGCCGACTCTGAATTTATGTTGTGTTTTGATTAGTATATATTAAGTTACATCAGTTCAAAAGCATCTTATCGTGAAGAATTGAAAGTAACTTTAAATTGTAGAATTTTCTTGTTTATAAAAAGACCAACGTATTGGATCTCATTAGTTGACTATAACAAGTTCTTCCTTTTCTTACTTTTCATAAAATAAAAAATGTTCATATCAAATGTTTTATAACCATTTCCGATATCAAGAAGTAATCCTTCATTGTCTTGAAAAGAAAAATACAAAGATAACTTTTGTATGTTTTTTCTTGAGTCTTTTTCTTTTTTGTTTCTGCAAAGCACTAGCATAAAGAGACACGATGATTGGATAGATCTTGAAGCCTAAACACATGCTCAAGAACGCAGAAGACCATACAACTTCACATTGTAACCTTATTTTGGTTTGTATTTGCATTAAATAACCCATAATCATCTTGCTTTTATCATAACAAAAAGTTAGTTTAATAGTTGTAAGTGTTTATGGGCCGACTTGAGTGTTTCTATAGTTTGATTTTTGTTTTACCTGATGTCGACTATGGATTCAAAGTGCTTTGTTACGTAATAATTTATCCAACTTACACGATAGGTGTTTTGAGAGGAGGAAAGTGAAAGCATTCAAGAAAAGCCAAAAAGGAAAAGAGATATATTATAGATTTCTTGCAGAAAGTTAAAACTTTTTTGCTTTTTGCTTTTCTTTTTCTCTTTGATGAACGTTGAACTATCTTGAAACTTTTTTAGCCCCTTAAAAATTTTCATTTATCTTCGACTTTTTCTTTTAGTTTGATGTACGCTAAGTGATGATAGTTATTGTTATATACTCACAAGCTCGTAAAATTTTGTTGTGGTCTAAACTTTGTAAAGCTTTATTCCATTAAATCATCGTAAGTGTGAAGAACTCGACAAAGATTTGGTTTCTCTCTTTAATTTTTGTATATGGTTTTTATCAACATTTTCAAAAAATTTATTAAAATAAACATTTTCAATTTAATCGAATAAATAGAAGAGTTGATTAATAAAGGCCTAAGGCATGAGTAGTGGACCTATAGTTGAAGTTATCAACCCATCACTGTCTTTATTATCCTAACTTGGTAAAAAAATTTAATCCACTTATTAAACTTGTATACATTAAAGCAAATGTGGTTCGTTGTGGCTAGTACAAATCTAAACACTATACCAAAAGATAATAAAGTTAATACGATAGGGATGCCGACATTGTTATAAAATAATGTTGATATCATAACAAATCCTAGTTCAACTACTTTCAAAGTTAAAGTAATGTTTTTACTTTTTACAAATATGTAAAATAAAGAATCAAATGTTATGCGTACGTAGTGCATTATTTTCGTTATACGAATTATGGTTATTGATCAATCGATAGATATCATCACGTACGTGTTTGAATTTGAACCATTTCTTTTACGCCACCATGCAGATAACCAATTAACATATTTTCAAAATTAGAGGGCTTATAGCAATTTTCTCTTGATATCTTAGAATCGCATGTTGTTACTATTTAATTCTCCGAATTATAATCATTTTTTTATCACCATATTATAATCCGTTTAGAAAACATTAGCAAGACGATAAAATTTGGAAATATATAACATAATATATGATTTTCCTCGTAAACTATATAGTATGATCCTATAGTTATATGGCTTACGTACTACAAACTTATTAGAAATCAAAAGTTTATTTACAAAACAAACATAAAAAAAACTCTAAATAAATCTCAAATCACGTGATCTCTAATCATCGACGGATTCTGATAGACCGTTACAACGGTACTATCAACACACGACCACGTTGAACTCTGCTTGATTTGTCTCAACACCAAAGCTTGTCGTAAGTTCAACAGTTTCTCATGCAGAGTATGTTGTTCTAATCGCAGACGATCATTTTCCATAATCACACGTTGACAATGATGCATAACGTACCGGAACCGGTTTTCTAATTCCCGGTTCTCGATCTTGAGCTGGTTAAGTTGGCTTCTCACTTCTTCTAGGTGTTTTTGTTTCTTCATCCTCGACCGCTTAGCAGATTCCCGGTTTGACTTTTTTCGTTTCTTTCGCTGCTCGTCAACGTTTAAACCGGGTTTGGAATAGTTTTGGTTTAGAGTTTTACATGTGTTTGTATTCTCTAAACCGGGACTTAAATCCACGAGAGATAACGGTGAATCAAAGAGGGAGAATAGATTTGATGCATCTTCACATGGAGTAAATCCAAATTCCAAAACCGGTACATGATTGGTGAGAACCGAAGACATCATGATGGTTTGGTTCCTCAAAACATTAAAAAAAAAGTGAAAATATTATTTCTCAAAAATGTTTAAAGACGAGAGGAAGAAGAAAAGGGAAGAATTGAATTGTAGGAGGCCCATATTTATTAACGTCTCGGGCCTTACTTGAGGGTATTTTCGTCTTTTAATATAGACACGTGTAACTATAGGATTAGACGTAGCTTTTGAGTAAACCGACAGAACTAAACCGGGCTAGGTCTTTTTCATTTTGCTTCATTACGCATTTACCTTTATTCCGAATATTCGGTTTCCAACGTATTTGTAAAAGTCGCATATCTAAAGAAAGACAATGAATTGAGAGGAGCAAGTGGACCAGTGGTTGCACCACCACTGCATCCATCTCACGAAACCAAGGTTCGAACCCTGCATCTACCTCTGGTGAGAGGAACTATTTGCCACTAGACTATGATGACAAAAAAAAGAAAGAAAGACAATGAAGTAGTGTATTATAATTCATAAATGATTGAAGACTTTAAAGTATTTTTCTCAACATTATAACTACATTATTATTTGTCGTTGAATGGTGTATAAAATGTTCTTTTATGATCGGATAAAACGAGTTTTGGTCAGATTTTTCTTAATGTATGATAAACTTTATTTCAAGGTATATGGGCATTGTTTCTAATTTTTTTTGCAATTAATTTACTAAAATATCATATACTGCCAAAATAAGTGGACTAACCGTTTTAAAATCACTTTTATCTAGAGAAACGGAGACAACAAAAGTTCCAACCCTCTTTGGCCATCATCCTATGTCAGTGAACGATTCAACTATGCATTAAAACAAGATTTTCATATTTTATGAATTTTTCTCAAAATCAGTGGGTTAACCCCTACGAAAATATAGAGTTTTCGATATATTTTCTATATACGGAAGTTTATACTCTTTAGTGTTTAAAAATTTCTAACCACATTCTAAATTTATATTAATGTATGATAAACTTTCTTTCAAGGTACATGGACAATGTTTTTAATTTTTTGCAATTAATTTACCAAAATATCATATACTGCCAAAATAAGTGGACTAACCGTTTTAAAATCACTTTTATCTAGAGAAACGGAGACAACAAAAGTTCCAACCCTCTTTGGCCATCATCCTATGTCAGTGAACGATTCAACTATGCATTAAAACAAGATTTTCATATGTTTTGAATTTTTCTCAAAATCAGTGGGTTAACCCCTACGAAAATATAGAGTTTTCGATATATTTTCTATATACCGAAGTTAATTCTCTTTAGTGTTGTCTAAAAATTTAAAACCACTTTCTACATTTATATTAATGTATGCTAAAATTTTTGTAAGGTACATGGGCATTGTTTCTAATTTTTTTGCAATTAATTTACTAAAACATCATATACTGCAAAAATAAGTGGACTAACCGTTTTAAAATCACTTTTATCTAGAGAAACGGAGACAACAAATATTCCAAACCTCTTTGACGATCATCCTATGTCAGTGAGTGATGCAACTATGCATTAAAACAAGATTGTCATATTTTTTTGAATTTTTCT